>BSBK01014844.1:0-33770 GCA_027943335.1 Chamaecyparis obtusa | reverse complement strand
TGTTGTTGTCAGATTTAACCAAGGCTGAGTAATATTATGAATTATACACCTTACAGTTTGATCAAACATGACAATCGTATTTTATATTAAGAATGCACATTAATCCTGTTAATGAACTTTAAGCCTTTTCACTATAATCCCCATTAGATAGCTGTTTTAAATACAATAGTTGGCAAGAATATAGATTTAGGTCAATCCCTCTTGACATTTTAGGTAGCTTCTGGTCAATATCATAATGATTTAAAGTTTGGATATTGAGGTTTAGAAATGATTCCTAAGCAGTATCTTGATTGTAAAGGGTAGGAGGGTATCTTTCCATGCATAATACTTTCTTTATCCAGTACTCATTGTTAGTTTTTTAAAGGGTAAGATATTCTATTTTATAAGCTCTTTGGTTGTCTTGCTTGCTGCAATTCCTTCTCATCATATGAAGTTTTAGAAGCTTAGTTGTCCTTGTATAGTGCCAAAGGGGTATCCTGAGGCAATCTTAGATATATGTCACTTTCTTTAAAAAATTATAATGTTTATATGATTAGAATAATTATTTCTTTATAGTTGGTGCCAATTTACAAACATATATTCTAAGGACAAATCATAGTCCGACAAATGACAGGAAGAATCAAGATGATATATAGTTCCTTTTGATGAGGCCAGTTTGTTTTTCTAACCATTTTGATGAAGCTAGTTAGATGTAGCAAATACTGCTTTTGTATACAGGATAGGACACAAAGAGAAAGAGGACACACAAAATTCACATCATCAATACAGGGAAATATCTTTTCAACAGGCATCAGACGAGAGAGTAGTTTTAAAGAAATTGTAAATGTAGGATTGTAAATTTAAATGTAGAATTACATATGGATATGTAGGACTGGAAATTGTTAATGTAGGGTTGCATTATGCAAACGATGTAAATGAGGAAATTCCCTCATATTATTGTCTGTAATTTAATATTTTGGACCATGGTCCCGGGCTAGACTGGAGGTTTTCTTCTCCATTCTTTCCTACCAGTGCCTGCACAGAATGGAGCTATGTATTTAAAAATCTATTCTATTAATAAAAATCTTTACCTTAGGCCTTTACCGATCAAAATAATAATAATAATAATATTTATTTATTTTTATTCATATTTTTAAAGTTTTTTAATTTTAAATTTTATCATATATGAATTATACATTAACAACTATTTATTTAAAAAAATATGTGATTTTATTTGTTTATAAATTTTTTTCTTTACAAAATATTAAAATTTAAATCAAATTATATTAAATTAATATTTAATATTATTATAATATTTTTTATTTTTAAAAACTTATCAAATTTAGTTCAAAATATCAATTTATTTAAATTTATTTATTTATAATAGATTTATTTTTTAAAATTTATTTAAATATCAATTTTTGATTTATAGTAAGTAAACTAAAATGACATTAAAATTATTCACAATAATTAATCGTAATTTCTTTTTATAGTAGTTCAATTTCAAAATGAAAAATTCTTCATTATTATAATTATAATTATATAAATTTATATTAAATAGAATTATAATTAATAAAATATAATAAATTTATTAAAATTTGAATTATATTTCATAATATAATTACAATTGATTAGGCAAGTAACTAGCCACTACTGGTACTTGTTAAATTTTGTTTCATCTAAATGGAAGCATGAATGAGTGGTGACTATAGGTTTCATCAAATATAGAAAGAAATTATATTTAGAGAGATTCATCTGCATCATAGACTAAGGTATAGGTTCAATTAGGAATCACGTCACTAATGTTTTCTTAAGGGTCCTTAGGAAACATGGTTACATACGATACCAAAATATAGTTCCCATAACCATCTTAAGTAATTCTACATGTTCATACTTCATATTAATTTAGTCTAGGCTTTTACAACAACACCAAAATGATGTCTAACATACAACACATAGATAATTTTACAAAATTCAAACTTAAATTAAGTCTATGAAAATAAAAGGGCCTATTAAAAACTATATTTTAATCTTAAATTTATAGCAATTAGAAGGGTGAAATATAAGATAAGCATCACATAAATAAACTTCTATTTAACAATAAATCATTTAGATCATGGCTATAATATATAAAATTCAAGCCAGTCTATGCATGATATAATATTTAACATATTCTAGCATAAATGTCATACATATTGAAATATAATTATGTGTGATTAAAAATAAGACTTTAAAAAATTACTAGGTCTATTGGCACAAATGAGTTGATTAATAAAGAGTGGACCCCATGCATGTCTTTAAACTTCATCCACGAGGAAGGTTTCCCACCAAGGTTCATAAGGTGAGGCCTTACATCCCCAATCCCTTTGAGAATACTTCCTCCTAGCAATCTTGAAGGTTGGAATAATGTAAGCTTATTAAAGAACACCATCATAAATAACCATAAAGATAATACTAAGCTAAAGATAACAAGATTATAATTTAGGAAACCTGGTACATTTGTGTAATAAAAAAACTAAGGTGGTGCATGACTCATTAACATGGTTTGACCATTATTACAAGATTTAAGAGGGATAAGTTAATATATAAATGTACATGCAAAGATATTTCCTATTGAATGTGTGATTGTCTATAGAATTAATAGTGTATCTAACAATAATATCATTTATGTTTATTTTTAACTTTGGAGGTAAGCATCCATAAATATTCTTTTCATGTTGATGATGTTTTAAGACATTATATTGAATCATAATATTTATGAATATTTGTCCATATTCATATTCACCATAACCATTATTTAAGTTTTATTGAGGTTTATTTCAACTTCTACCAACACTTCATAACCTTTAATTATAAAGGCGCACACTCATCAACTGTGATGATCAGCATTAGAGAAACAATAAATAGAGCAATACATAGGAACATAAAGTGAGACTCAATATTTCCATCTATATAAGAAGGCTCACCCAAACACATAACTCAAACACATTTATGCTCAATTAGTTTGAAACATATTTAAACATATTAAAACTTAGAGAAAAATAATGCATAAATGAGAATCATTTGTGATGTCTACAATAGTAATATTCACATTGCATACCTTATATGACCCACTTGAGATATAATGGCATATTGTCATGTTTGAATTCCACTTACATTTTCATAGAATACACACATGTATAATGCATTCACATGTCTCATTTAAACTAACCATATTCATACCCCTAATTGATTGTTTCATTTACATAACATTATCATGAATATAATTACTCATATATATCACATTTTAAATTGATTTCTTCTTTATATTATTACACATTCATTTATTAATATACAATACAAATCTCATTTTCATTTAGAAATCATATTTTACATAGTTACATTTTCTAATTCCTGTCATAATTTTCTTCCTTAAAACACAAAATAAAATTAATTCATTTTACAACTCTTACCTTAAAAAATTACATCAAATAGATTATAATTTTTAAAAAAATTACCAAAATTTGTAACACTTTAAGATACAAAAGTACATATATCATTTATATTTGAAAACCTATTTTAAATCATCCTACTATCATATTGCATCTTAAAAACAAATACATTTTCACATCTTCCATCTATGTTAACCATTGAATACAAAGAATGACAAAATATTTCCCGAGCCTGAACTAAGACAATGATCACTTCCAAGGAGCTTTCCATCCTTGCACAATAACAGTCAAGTAATTTCAAATTTGGTTTATTTAAAGTTCAACTGGCACAATGTAACTATTTCTCAATCTTACTGCATGAGATAGTCCAACAAGGAATATTGTTTCTCTTATTCCATCACTACTTCACCAACCTAAGAATCAAAAAAGTTACTAAACACTCTAATCTCTATTCACTCTTACTGATTCACTTCATCTCTAGAGGAAATAGCTGCAAACCGATGTAAGAACAGGCTTATCCAATTCTTAAGAAAATCAAGGCACAAACAGATCATTCACACATTTGCACCTCCAAACTTCAGGATAATACTCCTTATCCATTCCCGGTTGAAGAGGCACAGCCACAGTCTCGCAAGGCACGCATCCTCCACACTTCGATTTACATGATGGCGGTTTGGCACCCACTAACACTCTTTCCTCCACTGCGCTATTTTTCTCCATGAAGAACCTTCTCTTGCCATGAACACCTGAAACAAATGACACAAATTTATATACCCATAATCAGCTGCGTTTGGAAGGCAGTAGTGACGGTTTGCTACTTCAGCTGGTTGGCATGGTAAACCATAATCAATTAATACTTATCAACCCACTAATTTTATTGTCACTCACCTGTTCTTCTCCTTCTCCGCCCTTGACAACCTTCATCGTTTGTTCTGTACAGTACACAAGATCTTAGAGAACCAAAACAATTAAATAATTTATGATAACACATATTCACAGTTATATCAATATTTCTGATTGCATATCATAAAAAAATATTTACACACAATCCAATATAGAAGCCAGAGTGACCGGAATTAGGGTTTTCTGATAAGTTATCAAACGTTGTGTTATGTAAGTGGTTCTGAAATTACCAAGAATGCAATCACAGAGAAATCTTATGGGGCATATATTCCAGAGCTGGTCAGATAAGGAGCGAGACAAAACAATATGCAGTAAGAGATATTTAACAATACGAAGTTCAATTGGTAATTCTGGATACTTACCGGCAGTAGCAGTTTGAGGGGGTAGAGGCCCGTCCTGTTGCAAGCGTTGTGCATAAAAGGAAAAGGAAAAGGAAGGCCCAGTGTTAGTGCCAAGCCAAGGGCTGCTCCATTTGACTGGTATCGTAGATTCTAAAAACATCTTCTCTTTCTTTCACTTTCTTGAGTAGTATTGAAGGTATCAATGCGTTCTACAGGTTGATCATTTTGTGTCATTTTTAGCTGTGAGCATTTCTTACACAGGGATTCCGCAAGAGAGGGAAAATGGGTATATTTTTTTCTTTGAATTGAAAGGACAAGAGAGGGAGAATGACTATATATGTTGTCTACCAAGAAATTTTGTTTTGGGAGATGGGTCTTTCTGGGGTTATAAATGGGGCTTCAATTGAGTTTAAACAACACTAATGTTGATCAGTAAATGTGATTTATATAAGACCCTTGTAACAGCTATGAGTTTAAATATTTTGACTGTTGAAATAACCATATTTTAATTTTTAGGTGGTATATAACAACTTAAAAGTTTATTGGACCATACAGATTATTTATTACTAATAGTTATTTACTGATTATTATTTAATATTAACATACAATATATATCAATATATAATATTATCAATGGAGAAATATAAGACACTCCAAATAATATTTAAGTGTGTTTTCTGGATTTGATTGTGTAAGTTTTTAAGCATCGACATTTCGGATCACATTCCGTGATCCATCATCAGGAAGAGAATTTTTAGGTTTCCGGATTTGATTGTGTAAGTTTTTAAGCATCGATGTTTCGGATCACACTCCGTGATCCATTATCAAGAAGAGAAGTGCCAAAAAATTCTAGCACTTCTCTTCCTGATGATGGATCAAGGAGTGTGATCTGAAACGTCGATGCTTAAAAACTTACACAATCAAATCTAGAAATGCACTTGAATATTTGATATGGATTGTGGAAATCTGATACTATTACTCCAAATAATCTTAACAATAAATTTTTGTTTTTCCAACCATTGTTTTTTTTATAGTAAATACACCCATGTCATAAAGAATAAAAAAATATTTTTAAAAATAACAAGTAAATAATTTTTTCATTTTTGGTAGAAATTAAAAGTAAATGTATTATTGTACATAAATTAATAAAATTTTAATTATTAAATATTTTTTCACATAAAATAATTTAATTATATTTTTTAATTTAATTTATGTTAAAATAAATGTTATAACCATAGAGATGATTATATATTATAAGGACAAATATATTTATTTATAATATTATATTTATTATATATTTAATGTATATATTTAAAACTTTATTTGTCTTTTAATTTTACTTATATATAAGATTATAACTATAATATCTATAAATAATAAATATAATTAGTTATTTGTATACTTCATTTTTTTAAAATATTATTTTTTATTTTAAGGTTTTAATAATTATTATGTTATATTTTTTAATAAAAATAATATATAAATATGAATTATATATTTTAAATATAATAAGTTTTATGTTTATTCATTTTAATGTTATTATTTTATATCATATTATATAAATAATTATTTTTAATATATATTATATACATTATTCTAATCTCTCTATTTGGTTTTGCAAACTCCATCTCTCAGTTCAGAGGAGGCCTCTCGCTCGTGCGAGCACAGGCCTTCCTCATAGGGCTTTTAATCCCTCTTCCTTCATTTTAATGGCTCTTAATAAAAGAACCCAAACCATCTACTTCCATCGAAGGCAGGAAATTTTTAAAGGATATTATGGACAAACGACCTAGGGCAGCAGAAGGAGAAAAAGTTCGTGAGGGGCAACCTGCAACTATGGTAGACGAGGATGTAAGGGTTCTGGCAACCCATTAGTTGTTAAGCCTAATTTACATATGACCACAACATTAGAGGTTGATAAAAAAAGATTAAATGACATTGTCATTTTCTTAACGACCTAGGATATTGCCAAAACCCCATCTCGTGCATACATGAATGATTGGCTACATAAATTTTGGAATATTAAATTAGGCTTGCATTTTACATTTTATTGTATGATTCAAAAGGATCTCTTTGTGATTTTTTTCAAAACCCTAGAAGCACAAAGAGAAGTTGGAATAAGAAGTTATGGAACATAGGAAACTGTACCTTTAGGGAATTGTCTTGGTCGGTGAAGGCCAATAAGAAAGAGGTAATTGCCCTATCAAGCCCTAGATGGGTCATTATAAAAAATGTCTCATTGTATATGTGGAATCTAATCCCAAATGAAATTAAAACTGTTGGTAGATTTATTATAAATGAGCAATTGACAACCCTACTACCCCATATGGATGCAAGGCTCTTGATTGTCATTTTCCCCAAAATTGATCTCCTAGATTCTTTGATAATAGAATTGGATAGAGAAATTATTAAATGCCCTATTAAAATTCTTAGGAGGGCTCAATGTTCTTTTTCTTTTTCGTAAGGAAGGACATAGGAGGATATTTTGTCCCCTTTTGAAACATAAACTCGCTCCTCCCTCCATACCTTTTGCACCTAATAATGTTGTTTCCTCTTCAAAGTTTGAGCAGTTCTCAAGCTTACCCCCAACCATTCAACCCCTCGTGGTTCCCCCAGTCATCCCCAATCTTTTTCAACCTTCCACCTCTTCCATTTCTATCGAGCCCCCTGGCGAACCCCCAACCCTCCTCCCCATGGGGTTGATAGCTTGATCATTGGGTTTGTTAAATAATGTCATAAGGATATCATTATAGATAAACTCAAAGATCTTAAAGAGAGTCTTAAATAGTCCTTCTTTCCTAAGAACTATAAAAGAGGCTTTAGTGATTTCAACATTAGAATTTTTTTTCTCAACCTTCCAACCTCTTCCATTTCTATTGAGCCCCCTGGAAAACCCCCCAACCCTCCTCCCCATGGGGTTGATGGCTCGATCATTGGGTCTGTCAAGAATAATGTCATAAGGAAATTATTATAGATAAACTCCAAGATCTTAAAGAGAGTCTTACACAGTCCTTCTTTCCTAAGAACTATATAAAAGAGGCTTTGGTGATTTCAACATTAAAATCTCTGGTCTCCAACCTTCTTCTGTTAGATCTTATTATTCTCATGAGAAATTTGTTGATGATACGATCATTATGGGGGAGGCAACTACATGAAAGAAGCAAGAAACTTGAATAGAGCTTTGTCTACTTATACTGCTACCTCAGGCCAACTCATCAACTAGACTAAGAGTTTTATGTTCTTCATTAATAATCCTCAAGAGAGATAGATGAAGATATATAAAATCCTAGGATGTAATATTGGGAACCTTCCTTCTTCTTATTTGGGATTACCATTGTGCTCCAAACCTCCTGAAAGTTTCTGGAACTTGATTATTGACAGATTTAACAATAAGCTTGCTGGATGGAAAGGGTATCTTTTGAGTAACTCTGGAAAAATTCAATTTCTCAAATCAACTCTTCAAAATCTCCATGTTTATGCATTGAGTCTTTTTAAGATTCCTCATAAATTTTATTTGATTATTGAAAAAATCCAAAAAATATTCTTCTGGTCTGGAGTGGAAGAAAAGAAAAAACTTAGCCTAGTTGCTTGGGAAAATGTTTGCAAACCCAAGAGTAAAGGGGGCCTTGGTCTGAGATCTATTAAAGCTGTTAATAAAGCCCTCTTGGCCAAACAACTATGGAGAATATATGGAGAGAGAAAAGAATGGAATGATATCCTAAGAAATAAATATCTATTCAATGCTAGCACTCTTGAGGACTATATCATGAATGGAGATAATCTAAACCGATCCTACATTTGGAATAGTATAAGTTCTGCTAAGGATATTATCACTAAGGGGAAGAGATGGAAATTGGGGGATGGTAGGAAGATTGACTTATGGGAAGACAATTGGATTCAAAACGAGTCTCTCTCTAGTAATCAAGATTGGAAGCAAGCTATTCAATGCTAAAGAGAATATTGGGACTAAAGTTAAGGACTACTGGCAGGAAAACAAATGGAAGAATATTTGTGCTATAGACAGAAGATTCATTCCCCTCTAGCATGAATTGCAAACCTGGTTCATCAAGGAAAACTCCCAAGATAAGGTTATTTGGGATCTTACTTCTAATGGTGGTTACACAATTGCCTCTTCCTGTGATATGGCCTTTAGTAGGAAGGATAAACCCATGTTTTTGAGTATTTGATATAAGTTTCTTACTCCCAAAATTAATTTCTTTTATTGGATCCTTGTTCAGAATAAACCTTTAACCCTTGAAAATTTATCTAAAAGGGGTGTTTATCTTGTCAATAGATGTCTTATTTGTATAGAAGATTTTGAATCTTGTGATCATTTAATGTTACATTGTACCTATACCCATAGGGTATGGGAGTTTATCTTTAAAAAAAGGGATCTTTGTTGGTTTTTCCCTCTTTCTTGGTAAGATTTTGTCAAACAATGGAGTTGTCTATTTTCTAATGATCTAGTTAAATATTTTTGGAAACTCATCCCTCCTCACTTATGTTGGCACATCTGGAAGGAAAGTAACAAAAGAATATTTAGGGAGAAATTCTCCAAATATGAAGTTATTGGTAATCACATTTATAGAGGGCTGGAGGAAAACTTCATCAGTGCTATTAATACAAATGATCACAAGACTAAATCCCAAGTATCTAAAGGATATTAGAAGCTGGATATTCCCTCTTTCTATACCCGAGCACATTCATCCAAGATCTTCTGCTATTTGGACTACTCCTTTCAATGATTGGATCAAAGCTAACTTTGACGGGGCGTCAAAAGGAAATCCGAGTGTTTCAGGTGGTGGAGGAATTCTAAGAGATTGGAATGAAAACTATTTTGGAGATATAGAGGCCCCTTTGGGAATTAACTCAAACCATAGAGCTAAAGCAATGGCTTCCCTTAATGTGATGATGTTGGCGGAGGAAACTGGTTGTAAAAAAGTTTGGCTGGAAGGAGACTCCCTTAATATTGTCAATAATATCAAAGGTTATAGTAAACCTTCATGGACCATTGAGCACATCATTGATAAAATAAAAAATAGAACCATTCATCTTGACTCTTTTCATGTTACCCACAACTACTGTGAAACTAACCGTGTAGCAGATGGGTTGGCTAACCTTGGGGGTAAGAAGTGACATCATACACAAATGGTTGGTTCATCTAAAATCAATGATGAGATTAATTTGTGTATCAATTATGACAGAATTAATCAAAAGGAAGTAGTTATTTTTATTGATTATACAACATGAAATATTTCTAATTCAGAGCGATTCAAAGGTGATGTGTCAAGTTACAAAGGAGTTACTAAATGTAATGATCACACATCATAATTTAAACCTAAATAAAAGTGCTTTGAAGATGAAGTGCCAAGTTGTGATTAATTTATGTCATACCCCTCTGACTTCACATGCTTCTCGGGTTATTAAACAAGAGCTTTGGTTTCTTTGTATGAAGCTATTTGTTTTTAGCTTAACCAAATGGAGAAATTTGATTCTTGAAACGAAGTCAAGTATCATTTCTGAGTATTGTTCTAAGAAGGAGAAATTTATTATGGGTGGGGATCTTAATAGGAAGGAACCAACAAAATGTAAGTGGAGCCAAGAAAAATAAGTTTGGAGGAAGCTTAAGAAGGGCAAAGTGCACCATTATCTAAAACAGCTTCATGGGAATGATAAAGCTATCCCCAAATCTTTTGTGGCTAGTTGGGATAAAGGAAAGGTTAATTTGGTAGGGAAATATTTTACTCTTACCTTGGAGCTTCTGGTGGATATTACTAGTCTTCCTCTCGAGGGCATGCACTTTTTGAAAGAAAAGAAGGTGGGAAACAAGGCATACAAATATTTCCCTAAAACTAATGAAGAACGTGCCCTTCTTGTGAAAGGTAAATACAATTATGTTAACCTGGATAATGTCAAGATCATTTGGGGTTTATTTATCTGAGTGATTATAGAATATTTCACTCTCAAGGGTAGATATTCCAAAGTCTATAACTATCATTTTGTGCTGGTGAATCACTTTAGGCATGGTATTAGGGTCTCTTTCCCTTTTTCTTGCTTAGCTCCCTTAACCAAGGCATTACTGATCATAGCGTGAGAGGTTCCCCTATCTTTCATGAGGGCCTCATTTTTCTCATTGTCAAGTATGCTAGGGATCATCTTCCTGAGTTGATTCCTAAATAGGTTTCCAGAAAAAAAAGGAAGAAAGCCTCCTCCGACAATAAAGCCCTAAATTCCCATTCCCTTAATATCGTACCTCCAATTTGAGGTGGTTGAAGGTTTCATTTCTAAGGATGACCAAAAGGAAGGGGCAGAATCTTTGGAGAAAGTTGATAATGTGAAGGAGGAAGAAGGTAATAAGGACATCTTCGGGAAGGATACAGCGACTACCTCTGATTCAGTTATGGACAAGGATACTGTGACTAATCCTGGGATGGAAATAACTCAAGATTTGGTTAAGGTGAGCCCTGATGATGCTTCTATTAAAGTCAATGAGGTTATGGAAGCTTAATTTGATATTGTTCATGATATCCTGGAGGCCAATAATAATGTCAATGGTGATGAAAAGGTGGACATAGCTGAGAATAGTTTTAAGGAGAATACTGATAACATTGAGGAAGCTGAAGACCTTAAAAATGAAGAGGATAAGGTGGAGAATCATGATGTTAACTACAATGATGAAGCATTCAACTATGAATATAATAAAGATAGTAAGAAAATTAGTGATAATACTACAGAGGAAGATATCAGTAACGAGGATCTGAGGACTATGGAAGAGGAAATTCATGTCAATACTAAAACTGTTGAGTCTGACAAGGAAGTTGATAATGAAGAAGAGGATCATGTAGTTATCTCTTCCCCTTGTAAGCCCAAGGAACAACACTGTTGGTTATGAAGAGGATACCCATAATCAAAGGAGCCTTGAGGAAGATTTGTGGGATAGGGACTTGAAGGTGAAGAGAACCATCAATGTGACTATGTTGTAGGCGGCCAGAAACAAAGCCATGTATGGGTACAACATTGACAAATGGGTCCAAAATGATATCCAGGAGCTGGAAAATAGATGTAAAAACCTAGAAGCTAGGAATGCCTTGCTGGAGGAAATCATTGATAAAATGCAGAATGATGCTGAAATTTATAATAAAGGTAAGGATGTTTTTAAGAAGGTTTATGTTAATTCTACCATGTTGGAGGAGAAGATTAACAAGGCTATTAATACTATGATAAGTCTGATTACTCACAAAATCAACAATAATGATACTATGCTTAAGAATCTGATTACTCTATCCAATATGGGCATGAAAGTAATTGTGGATAATCTTAAATCTCTCTATTCCCTGCTGGAAGGAAATAATACTGATAAAATAAAAGATGAAGACCAAGGAAAACCTAATTTTTAGGTTCACGGTTTGGGTTCCAGAACCAGATCTAATACTAAAAAGAAGACTATGGCTCAAGCTAAAGATATTTCCAACCTAAAGGAGCCCATTGAAAATATGCAGAATCAGATGGAGGAATCTGAGGATCTCCTCAAGATCATGAAGTGACCTTGTTGCTAGGAGTTCTCTAGCCCTATTTTGCTGGTAGTTTTTTTTGTTTTTGTATCTTGATCTTTTTGTGCTAGTGCTTTATTGTATAATTTAGGATATGTCCCTATCATTTTCTATCCTTGGCTAGGATAGATTGTTGTCTCTTAGTTCTCCTATGCTTATCTTCTCTTTGCCTTTTTAAAGGGTTTCAGTGTCCCTTCAAAACCTACAGTTACCTTAATCAAAAACATTAGACTTTTTAATAAAAATAGAGGCTTAGCATCACAAAAATACCTCAATGCACAACAACTTGCATTGGGTAATATCAAACATATTGTTGCAATGAGAGATGGATTGGAAAAAGACTATTATTAAGGGGGGGGATCATCCCTATATCCCTAAGTAATCTAATTTTATAGTAGGCACTAGAATGACCCCCTCTTCTCTAGGAAGGAGGCACACAATGCAAATATAAGCATGTCCAAGACCATCAGACTAGATGGACCACTTGAGGGAATAAAGGTTGGGTCACAAGATGTTATTGATGAAGAGGGTTTTTCTCCCACTATATCTTGGAATGGTGAAGTCTTTGAGTCCATCAAAGAGTCTTTTGACTAAGATGAAAATGGTAGGCTCTCTAATTTCTCCCTTATTATCATCCTTGCTAACCAAACCTCTCAATTTGGTCCCCCCTAGTCAAATGCCCCTCGATGTCATCAGGTTAGCACTGATAACCTTCTTCATAGTGAGGGAGGTGATCATGGTAGCTCCCTTAATTTTTTGGATAAATATAAGTCAGGTTTAGATGAGTTGGGTGCTCCAAAGAAGGCTAATGAGCCCAACTCTAAACCTAAGGCTAAAGAGGTTTTGGTTGAAGCCTTGACCTCTCTCACTTGAAAGAAAAAATAGTAGGAAGGTTAAGACCAATATGGAGCCCTCACATAAGAAGGGTAATTCTTAAATTCATACCCCTACCAAGCCCTCTTTGTGTGTTGAACAACCTACTAAGTTTAAGGTGGAAAAAAAGAGAGGTAGACCACCTAGCTCCACCAACTCTAATCTTGGAAAGAAACCAATTACCAAAACCTTTCCAAAGTGTTACAAAATTTTTGAAGCCCCCATGGATACCTCCCCATGAATATGAAATTTTCATCTTGTAATGTAAGGGGGATAGAGTCCCCAGGCAGAAAGTATATTGTTAAAAGCTTTCTTTTAAGTTTTACAAGGATATAGACTTCCTCTTATTGCAATAAATCAAAGTCGTTCACTTTCACTAGGATAGTAACCTCAAGTGCATATGGAGGAATGTCATGGAATTCACCACTAATCACACTAAAGGGAGAGGTGGAGAAAAAGTGCTCATTGGAACTAAATGGAATAATGTTTTTTTCTAAGTGGGGCTTCTCTTCTTGTAATAGAGCTATCTGGGTTGTGTTCAAACATAAAGATACTTCACTTGGTGTTTTCTCTATTTCTTCTCTCAATGAATATAAAGATAGAATTGAGTTATAGAAATGGGTGTCTCAACTTGAGGATATCCCTTGGATCATGGATGAAGAGTTTAACATGGTTGAGGGGCTTCAAGACAAAGTGGGAGGTTGCATATTTTCTTGGAAAGGTAATGAAAGATTATTATGAAATAAAATGTTGTTTAAGATCAACTTATGGGATCCCCTTGCTGGAAACAAAAATGATAATCGGAGTGTGTGATTCACATGGTGTAGTTTTCAACAAGGGAGAAAGAGAATATACTCTAGGCTAGACCGATTATATGTCAACAAGGCATTCGTCAAGTTTGAAAAATCCCCAAGTGGAAGTTATGTGAAAGTTGTCCCCTACTCACTTTTTGACCACCACCCCATAGTGGAAAAAAATTATTTTGAAGAGCCTTCCTCATATAGCAAGGGAAAATATGATTCTTTTGCATTAAATGTTAAACTTTTATAATATGATGAAGTTGTCAATGTTGCATACATCATCAAAAATTTCAATGCATGGTCTCACAAAGAACATTCTATAGTGGATAACTAGAACCAAAACACACTCTCATGGAGAAATATATTTCAACTTTGGGGCAAAAATTAGTGAAAGACACCAGAATGCATGAGACCATTCCACAAAAAAATAATGATTGTAGAGGAACAATCGCAAAAACCCCCTCTAATCTCTCTATCACCCTTGATCTTTCATAGGCTAAGAACTCTCCGAGACATGCACAACTAAAAAATTCAAGGTGAAAAAGTTAGAGAAAGGATAAATTGGCTTAACCATGGTGATAAAGGAACAAAATATTTTTTTTAGTTGTTGAAGTCTAAGGAGGCCAAGAAAATAATTTCCAATGTGTGGGATGATGGAGTTAACCTCACTAATCAGAAAAGTATATATCTAATGCCTCCTTTTAGTATTACAATAAGTTGTTTTCATCTTAAGATTTTGGTTCTGACATGGCCAGAGCTAGAGAGAATATCAAAGGCATTATCCCTAAAAATATTAACTTCTAGAGGAAGCCACCTTATTAGACATAGATATCATAGTTGAGGAGATTGAAAGTATTATTAGGTTCTTGGAGAATGATAATGCCTCGAGACCTAATGGTCTTCTTGGAGAATTTTATAAACACAATATTTAGTGGATTGTAAAGGAACTTCACAATATCTACAAAGAAGTCTTCTCTAGAGAGAAAATTGGAAATGAGATTAATGTAGGTATCATCAAACTAATCTCCAAAGGAGATAGATCTCTAATCATAAATTAGAGACCCGTAACCCTATTAAATGTCTCTTATAAAATCTCGGCCAAGATAATTGCTAAGAGATTGGTGGATTTCCTACCTTCTATGATCAACCCCACTCAAACCGTGTTTTTCAAAGGCATATATATTTTAGAAAACCTCTCACTTATTGGGAATCCATGACCTGGGAAAATGAATCACGGCAACATACATACATATGATGTTGATTAATTATGAAAAGACCTACAATAGAATTGAATGGAAATTTATATGCATGATGTTGGATGGTCTAGGCTTTCCACAACATTTCAAACATATGATAAGTAATCTTCTAAAAGATGCTAATACTACAGTAGACATAAATGGTTGTCAATATGAGCCTATTATACTTTCTAGATTTATTAGACAAGGTTTTCCCCTGGCCTGGCCTACCCTCTTTGTAATTACAGTTCATGCTCTATTTTATCTCCTTGGAGATGAAGGCATTTCTCCCAGAGTTAAATGGATTAGACTATCTAATGGTGATGATCTAGTTAATGTACAATTGTAGATGACATTGAATTCCCATCACACGAGATGATGAAAAACTCCAAAAGCTCATGGACAAGCTAGATATACTTTGGAAAGCCTCTAGAAATAAAATATCTATATCTAAATCCATCATTTTAGGATGGGAGGACTCCTACCCTTGGATTTATAAGTATGAATTTACATGGGGTGGCCCTAAGAATCAAATCAAGTATCTATGGATTCCTTTCTCGATTATCTCTAACTTAAAAGAGATGTGGATATGGTTTAGGAGAAAACTAGATAAGAAGTTGATAAAATGGAACATAAAATTTCTATCCATGGCTGGAAGATATCAGGTTTTCCAAAAGAGTCTCTCCTCATATGGAATCTACTATACTTCAACTTGGTTTTTTCAATTAATACCAGTTTAATTACATAAAAAAATAAATTGGGAACTTCCTTTAGTCAAATGGAAAAGGAGGGAGAAAAAGGCCTGTAGTGAAATGGAAATGATGTGCCATGAGAAAAAACATGGGGGGATTTGGTCTTAAGGATCTCATATATCAAGGACTGGCCTTATCTTCCAAATGGATCTAAAAAATTATGCAAGTCTCATAGCCTTTGAAAATCCTCAGCGATAATGACATTACTAGATGCACCCTCCCTTAAATTCCCCTCTTGGAAAGGACTTCCCTTGGGTGATCTAATAATGGGGTCCTTCCCTTTTAAAGTTGTAGGATCAAAATTTTTTAAAGCCATCTAGAAAGCCTGGTAAGTTTTGAAGCATCTTATTACTAAAAGAGGTAGTTTTGCAAGAATCAAATCTCTACATGGATAAAAATCTATTTGGTGGAATCTTTATCACAAAGTAAAACCCTTGGCCTTGTTACAAGGTTCTTCACAAAAATAATGGGCGATCAAAGGTATAAGAGTGCTTCTAGATATCATAAGTGATGGATAGTTGTTGGATTAGGAGTGTCTTAGAGCTAAATTTGGCATTCTTAGTGATCATTTTAAAACCTATTCTAATTTTAGGAATTATTTTCTTCCCCTTCCCCTTCCCTTATATTGAACTTCACTTGAGATGAGATCACTTTTTCTATGTTGGCCCAATGATGCCCAGATTCCCTCCATCAAGGCCAAAGAGATTTATTTTATTCTTGTTGATGACTGTGACATCATTGAACATCTACACAGCTATTTTTCTCTCAACCTCACCCTCTCCCAATGGAAATCTTATTTTGATAACATATGGGGTAGTGTGATTGCTCCCAAGAAAAAGTGATTCTTTTGGAAATTTATCTGCATAAACTTCCTATCAAGCATCCCAATGGAGAACTTAATATATTTTCATCCTATAGAGTACCCGATACTATTATGCATCTCTTCTTTGACTATATGGTTTCCAAATAAAGTTGGGGATTGTTCGGCCTATCTATGCATCATGATATCCATATTTCTGATATTTTTCTTGGAAATATTATGAGCCTAAAAAGAGAATACAATTATTTCCTTTATATTTTATTAGTTGATATTTTTTAGTCTATATAGAAAATTAATAATAACAATTTATTTAATGGTGTTTCTAGAGCCCTTACTAAGTCTCTTCGGAGGCTCACATATTCTGACATTTCTTTTTATGTTACCATCACCATGAGACTATTTAGGAGCAAGTTTGAGAGGCTATTACAAAATAGGATAGTACACACATACATGGAGGAAATCTCCAATGGTTACACCTAGTCTACGGATACTTTCGAGAGGTATTATTTTGAAGTTGGGCTTCAAAACTTCCTAGAATAAATCAGAAACCAAGAAGCTCATAATAAAAATAAAAATGACCGCACTCCTCAACCTACAGTAATCCCACCAGTGGTCATTCCTCCTTTATCCATTGTTCACTTGGTGGTTATTCTAACTTCATTAACACCTCTCGCTATTCTAGTTATTGGATCAGTATCACCTCTCATTTTTGTGGCAATACCAATTCCTCTAGTGCCAATAGCCCATAGAGTTGTGCATCCTTGCACGCAGAGGATTGGAGAGGATTACTTACTCAGATGGATGGAGGGTAGAGTAGGTTGATTGCCTAGATCGAGAGAAGAGGAGAGGAAAAAAATAGAAATGCTCCTTACTAATGTTCTGTTAGATTATTTTCAAAAAATTTTGCATATTATGAGTTTTTTGAATTAGATCTAAAGTTTTTGAATAATGGTAAAAACATGTTTTAAATGGGGACCCAAAACACCTTACATGTCAGTTATAAAAGATTTATCATTAAACCCACCAAAAAGAGACAGGGCCAAAAAACTAGCCCACCACCAAACCCAAACCAATAGCGAAAAACCAACCTAAAATGAGTAAGCAAAAACTGACTCCTAGCGATAGAAACATAGAAAAAACACAAAATAGAGGAACTAGGCATACTCCAACAGAGTTGCCTCCATATCTTTTTTAGCCTTGGACATTTTACTGATGGCCACATTGAGATCGGAGAGCTCCATAATCGTCTCCTGGATCTTCTTCTTCTTTGACAATCTAGTGCACTTTCTAGGACCAGTCAAATCCTCATCATCATTGGTATCATTAATTTTAATAGGGTACCCAGCATTCAACTCCTACTTGATGTTATTTATGTAGTCAACCGTAGTACCCATAAACTGGTTGATATCCATCAAAATCTTCTTGAGAGTTGCCTCCATCCTATCAACCTTATCTTGTAGCAAGTCCATCTTCACATCATCCATGTTCTCCCCTACTTTGATCATCTAGTCAGACCCAGAATCCAACCTCTCCTAAATATTGTCCACTTTAGCAGAAAGGGATCTAAGGTTGAGACTTGGGGTTTTGATCTCATGAAAAAACCATTTAACCAGTCGAAAGGAATACATGGACATAGCTTTGGCCATTTGCAAAATGCCAAAAGGAGGGTCAATTTTGTCCTCCAAATCTTCCTTGAGGAGTTGAGCGTTTCTCTCCTGCATATCAATAGTCTTCAAGAAAGGGATAGTTCTTTAGGAGGACAAAATATCCTTGTCTAGAGGGGTCTCATCACCTCTCACATCTTTATAATTTTTATCTGACATCTCCTTAGTGGAAGCTTTATTTTTTGGAGAAATAGGGACTTTCTAACCCCCAGGATCATTTTGATCACCCATATCTAAAACAATCTCAATATTTTTAATCCCTTCCACTTAAGTTTCACTACTAGTACTAGAATGAGAGTCCTTGCTATTGTCTTTAGGTTTTTTCAAAGAATTCCCTTTAAAATCCTAGAAACCCCCCAACACTAACCCCCTCCGAATTAGTCTCCATGTCATTTTTCTTTTCAATTTTTCATTTTTTAGAAGATGAGCCCTCCTTAGCCCTCCTTAACCTCTTCCTCCCTACCTATCTTGACAAAGCTAATGGTAAACCCACCACCTAGAATCTAGGGAGAAGGGATGAGAGTTGTATTCCTCTTAACATGCTCAACAATGAGAAAGATAAGCCCTTCATGTAGAATCAGCTTATTCTCTTTTCTTTTATGCCCAACAATACTATGTGGGAAAGAGGTAAGAAAATAATAGGGAAAAGAAACCCTAACCTTATGCCTAAAGTAACAAAGAAGGAAAAAGTGATAAGAATGGGCCCATTTATACCTCTCATCAAGGTTATGTGCTCCCTAATAGCCACCATCACCTTGGACCAGATCTCCTTGAAGCTCACGACATCATAGCACCCCCCAGCATCCTTGACCAGATTACTAGCTTTCTCTTTGTCCTTAGGGAAAGGGTGAATGGCATTGTAGGAGACCTTGTCCTTAAAAAATTTCATCCCTTTCATGTTAAGGCTTGAAACTTCATTAATGAGGTCCTCAGTAATCTTGACATCTGATGCAGGAGCATCCTGGGTGGAAGAGCAATCTTGCATCACCCAAAAATATTTCTGGTTTTGTTTTAATAAGGGCTATCTTGTGTAGAGCTACTATTTATGGAAACTTTCTATTTTTAGTAAGTTGGTCATCTGATCTTGGAATGTTCTGATTTCTTCCTTGGAGGTTCATTTTGGTCAGATCGGCCTGCCAGTAAAGTTTCATTGACAAATCAAGTCTAGCTTTGTAGATATTGAAGATTTTTAGTATTGGCAATAGGGTACAAAAACTTTGAACTCAGTTTTGAAGGCTTTAGAGGCCCCAGATGAGATTGAAAATTTGGGTGACAAGTGCTTGCATGAGTCAAGCCTGTAGAGCACTTCGTGGCCTTTCTAGAATGGGGTTATAATAGTCAATCATGTCAACTGGCAATGACTTATGGTCTTTGGAAGTGGGGTCACCTGAAATGGTGGAAAATGATTTTCCTTCAAAATTTCTGTTTGGGTTTCAAGAGTTATTTTGAGCTGACTTTGATGTAATAAATTGTAAAATAAAATAATTCTAAGTTTGGTCAGCCTTGTTGGCTAAAATTTTGGAACCTTCCCAGGCGGTGGAAAATTGCCTATATAAGGAAGGCTGTAGTGTTGTCTTAGGCAGTTTGAGACAGTTCTAGGTAGTATATCTGGGTATTGATTCAAGGCTTTGTCCTACATAATATTGTAAGGGAATGCCCATGTGGCTTTGCATATTGTAATTCTGAAAGTTTGTAATTCCACATTTGTGGAGATAATAAGAAGCCCATTTTCTATTCTTCCATATTGTTGTTGTTTCTCTATTTTTGTTATGTGTTTGTGGTATTAAGGGAAGCACCCTTCATCAAGTGGTATCAGAGAAAGAGTTCTTGAGTGTGTAAATAGATCACCGATTGTGAGGTAGTTTGCACCAGCACCGTGGGTTAGGGTTTTTGTGTAAATAGATCACCGACTGTGAGGCAGTTTGCACCAAGACCGTGGTTAGGGTTTCAGTGCACATCGTGAAAGTGACCCCACGAAGGGAACATGGTGAAAGAGCTGGTGTTGTAACACCTAAGGTTAGAGCACTCCAGAGACAAGTGCGAGCATTGCAAGAAGAAATTTGCAGAGGAATGAATCTTAATGTCAGAGATGAAAGCGAGGATGAAGCCGAAGAAGAAGATCAAGAAGGAGAAGCCAAAGTTGTGAACCAAGAGGAAGAAAGACTTTTTCAAGCCATTTCCAAGATCAGAAAAAGACCTAAGATTAAGGTTCCTGCATTTTTAGGAAATCTTAACCCAGAGGAGTTGATCAACTGGATCAATGAATGTGAAGAATATTTTGAGTATGAAGATATTGAGGCTCCTGATAAGGTCAAATTCGTGAAGGCCAAACTGAAAGGTCATGTGAAGATTTGGTGGCAAGAGATTCAATTGGAGCAAAATAGAAGAGGGAAAGATAAAATCACAATATGGGATCGAATGGTGGATAAATTGAAGTGGCAGTTCATTCCTATTGATTATGAGCTTGACCTACTAAAGAAGATGCAAAGTTTGAAGCAGGCGGGAAGATCTGTTCAGGAGTATATAGAGGAGTTCTATCGAATCCTTATTAGAATAGGCCATGTGGAAGCTGATAAGGAGAAAGTTGTCAGTTACCTTAAAGGGTTGAGGCTGAGCATTCAGGAGGAGTTGAATCTAGTTCGAATGAATAGTATTGAAGAGGCATACTAGTTTGCCCTAAAAGTGGAGGAAAAAATGAACAAGAAGTTTGAGAGAAAACAAAGTGGAAGAGATCGTGATGGAAGATCTAGTGGACAGTCATATGAAGATCCAAAAAAGTAGGATGAGGCCAGTAACAGTCAAAATCAAAGAGGAGATAATTTCAATCATTTCCAAGATCAGAACAATAGAGATCAGAGAGGAAGAGGAAGAGGACAAGGTTCAGGAAGAGGAGGCTTCTGTGGAACATGTTTTCACTATGGAGAAGAAGGTCATAGGGAATTTGAATGTCCTTAGTTCCAAGGAAGAATAGATAGGAGAAACGAAGGCCAGGCTAGAGTTGCACATGTAGATGAAGATGCCAGATCATCACATTCTGAAGATGCTGAAAGAGGAGAGACACTGATTAACAAAATAGTCCTGTTGAGTGGTGAGAATGAACCGGAGCAAAGGAGGAGACTGTTTCACACCAGGTGCAAGTGTGAGGGTAAGTGTTGTGATGTGATTATTGATAGTGGTAGTATTGATAATTTGGTGTCAGTAGAGATGGTGACAAAGTTGAAGCTCAAGAGGTAGAAACATCCACATCCATATTGGGTTTCTTGGGTGTAGGATGACCACAAAGTCATGATCAGTGAACAATGCCTAGTGAAGTTCAAGATTGGTGGATACCATGATGAGGTACTGTGTGATATTATATCTATGGATGCATTTCATATATTGTTGGGTAGACCATGGTAGTTTGATAGATGTGCTGTACATGATGGTCATGCGAATACCTATTCCTTGACAAAGGATGGAGAGCGACATAAGCTAAAGCCTTTGAAGGAGATTGAAGAAAAGGTATGTGGTAATGCAAGAATAAATTTTGTTGATAGAGGGAATTTCTTAGATGGTATGAGGCATGAGCATATGTGTTTTACCTTAATCCCAAAGGCTGGGAAAGAGGAAGTAGAAGATGTACCTGTAGAAGTTGCAGAATTATTGAATGAGTTTTGGGATATTGTATCTGATAATGTACCTAATGGATTACCACCAGTAAGGAAGATCAATCATCAGATGGACTTGATTCTAGGAGCCAATTTTCCAAATAAGGCAGGACACAGAATGACACTAGCAGAAAGTGAAGAGTTGAAGATAGATTTGAAGTTTAGTTCATCACATCATCCATAGATTATGTATGGAAGTAGTCCCAAAAATGCATCCGAGTTGAGGAAGATAGATAAAGGAGAAATAATTAGTGTTGAAGTTGAGGATTTTGCAGAACACTTGAAGAACATCCATGAGGAGGTGAGGAAGTATATTACCAAAATGAATGCACAGTATAAGGCTAAGGCAGATCAGAAAAGGAGGCATAAGGAATTTCAGGGTGGAGATGAAGTCATGATTCATTTGCGGAAGGAGCGGTTTCTAGTTGGTACATATAACAAGCTGAAAATGAAGAAGTTTGGACCATGTAAGATACTGAAGAAGCATGATTCAGGAAATGTGTATGAGGTAGAATTACCTACTGAGCTGAATATTTCACTAGTGGTTAACATTTCAGATCTGATAGAGTATCATGAAGGAGGTGTTGAAGATAGGGTTACAACAGCAAAGTGGAGTATTCCAGCAACCAGTTCAGATATCAAGGAGATTGAAGACATACTGGATAGTCATGTTGGTAGAAGCACAAGGAACAGGACATATGAAGAATATTTGGTCAAATGGAAAGAACGACTTGTTGAAGATTCATAATAGCTAATGAAGGAGGAGGTTAACCATCTTGGTTTTCCTCTACACACCTAATTCATGATAGGGTCACTTCTCAAATTACCCCAGGTGTCTAATGTAGGAGCATCTTGGGTGGAAGAGAAATCTTGCATCACCCAAAAATATTTCTAGTTTTGTTTTAATAAGGGCTATCTTGTGTAGAGCTACTATTTATGGAAACTTGCTATTTTTAGTAAGTTGGTCATCCGATCTCAAAATTTTTTGATTTCTTCCCTGGAGGTTCATTTTGGTCATATCAGCCTGCCAGTAAAGTTTCATTGACAGATCAAGTCTAGCTTTGTAGATATTGAAGATTTTCAGTATTGGCAATAGGGTACAAAAACTTTGAACTTAGTTTTGAAGGCTTTAGATGCCCCAGATGAGGTCGACAATTTGGGTGACAAGTGCTTGCCCAAGTCAAGCCTATACAGTGCTTCGTGGCCTTTCCAAAATGGGGTTATAATAGTCAATCGGGTCAACTGGTGATGACTTATGGTCTTTGAAAGTTGTGTCACCTAAAATGGCAAAAAATGATTTTCCTTCAAAATTTCTATTTGGGTTTCAAGAGTTATTTTGAGCCAACTTTTATGTAATAAATTGTAAAATAAAATAATTCTAAGTTTGGTCAGCCTTGTTGGCTAAAATTCTGGAACCTTCCCAGGCGGTGGAAAATTGCTTATATAAGGAAGGTTTTAGTGTTGCCTTGGGTAGTTCGAGATAGTTTTGGGTAGTATATCTGGGTATTGATTCGAGGATTTTTCCTACAGAATATTGTAAGGGAGTGCCCATGTGGCTTTACATATTGTAATTTTGAAAGTTTGTAATTCCACATTTGTGGAGATAATAAGAAGCCCATTTTCTGTTCTTGCATATTGTTGTTGTTTATCTATTTCTGTTATGTGTTTGTGGTATTAAGGGGAGCACCCTTCATCAACATCCATCCCCCCAATACTAACAGTGCCATCCTTCCAACTGTCAACAAAAATCTTGGTTACCCCTTCATCAAAACCATGCAGTTTCTCCATGAAAGGAATAAGTCTTCCTTTTTGCATCTTTTCTCATAACTCCTTTTCTTCCTTCCACCTCTTACAATTCTTGGGTTCATGATGATTTAACCCCCCACCTATCCTATTAGCAACAAAAATAGACTAGCAAGGATACATAGAAAGAGACTTGAACAAGATGAAAAAAATGATAAAGGGAAAACCTGTCACTACTCTAAAAAACTCATGTCTTCTCATCTCATTCTTGGGAAAGCCAAATTTCCATAATGATATAGTAACCCTTATGAATAGTTGTCTTTCCATTATTGCTACGGAGATACTCCAAATCAACCCTCCTACTGTGAATCTTATCATATGCCACCTTAGCTTTCAAATCTACATAAGTTACTACCTCCTTACCAAGTCATGATTCCATCCGATTTGACAGCCAAGTTAGCCAAGGTGTCAGCAGTCCCATTGAACTCATGATACACATGTGAAATAAGTACTTCTTGTAAAGTATTAATAATTTTGAGAGAAAATTTAATAAAATATCTAATTGTCCATGATGGTTTAGATTTACTCTTGATGCAATCTAAAATATTCATCGAATCCCCCTTGATCCAGACTTTATTACACTTAGCTATATCAATAATTTTTAAAGTCTAAAGGAGACCCATCGCTTCCACCATGTGGTTAGACTGTATACCAACGGGGGAAAGCCATAGAAACAATACAGTTAGCCTCATCATCCCTAATCATCCTCCCACACCAAGAAGGACCCAAGTTTCCTTTAGAGGCCCCATCAAAATTAACTTTGATCCAACCTTTGGGGGGGAGGAAAACCATAAATCATTTTCCCATGATGACCTAGAGGCATTGAAGTCCTTGATAGGGTTGAAACCAGCAAAAAAATCTAGCTTCCTGCCCATTGAAGCCTCACAATTCTCTTGGATACTTCTTTTTATTTTCTCCACCACCATAGAAGGGGGTGGAGAGGTGTTTTTGAACACCCTATCATTGTGCTCTCTCCATATTTCCAAATAATATGTGGAGAAATAATATTCTAGATATTTTTATCAATACCCATATATACATTTGTCCATTGGATAAAAACATCTTGCATGCAGCCAAAGAAAACCCAGTATTGATTCCAAGTGCTTAGAACCAAATTCCAAAACTTCCCATGAATAAGGACAGGAAATGGAAAGATGAAAATTAGTTTACTCCTCCTTCAAACAATGAAGCAATGGTTAACCAGCATCATCCCCCTCTTTTGGAGATTATCCAGCATAAGAATCTTATTCTACAAAAATAGCCAATAAAAAAGTTAATTTTAGGTATCAATCTCTTATCCCAAACCTTAGCCCAGAAAGGGGGGAGGGTCCAACTGGTCCAAAAGAAGAGCAGTAACTGGGAACTGTATAGGACCTAGAGGGATGAGAAGCCAAAATCAAAGAATCCTCCACCCCCGACTCGGTTTTGTACACATTGAGATCTAGCATTAAAGGTTTAAGGCTGTCATCCACCATCGCTAGATCAACCCATGATTGATTGCTCCAATATTTACAAACCCAGGGACCAAATCTTCTATTACATTCTTCAATGAGAGGGTGAATATTAGGGGTAGAGGTGAGCAGATAATTCTGAAGCCAACTATCCTCCCAAAACTTAATATTGCCACCATTACCAGTAGCTACTTCCCCCCCATGAGAGAAGTACTTTTAGCTTGCTGGATACTATTCCAAATAGTAGAACCATTAATCCTAATATCTGACTTCATAAAATCCACAATTTTGGTGAAAGGGAAGAGGTACTTCTTAAGGATGATTTGGCTCCATTCCTTCTTCTCACCATAAATTATCCAAATTTATTTGGCTAGTAAAGCATTATTAACCACCCTTATCGAACAAACCCCCAAACCCCCCCCCCCCCCCCCCCATTTCAAGGGTTTACAAAATTTGTCCCAAGCCACCAGAGCCAGCCTTTTTCTATCCTCAATGCCAGACCAGAGGAAGTTTCTCTGGATTTTCTCAATAAGATCTACAAATTTTGAGGGGATTTTGAAAAGACTCAAAGCATAAATAGGAAGGCTTTGCAAAGAGGCTTTTAGGAGAAGGATTTTGCCGGCTTGACTCAAGAGACCACCTTTCCATCCAAAAAATTTTCTATTAAACCTCTCCACAATGTTGAGTCAAAAAGAATCATTTGGCTTAAAACCCAGAGGGAGACCAAGATAGGTAGTAGGAAATTCCCAATGGGACAACCAATCAATTGGGCAATACGAAGTTGTCTATCCACCAGAGTGTTAATAAAGAACAAAGAGCTCTTCTCCCAATTAAAGTTATACCATTGATTTTTGTAACATTGGCAATGTTTTAGTTTTTTATCAGCTCATAACTATATTGTAAACTCTCGACTGTATCATTTTGCCTACTTATATCTAATACAAAAAATATTATATTATATAAAAAATTTAATAATTTTTTTATTGAGTTATATAATATGTCTTTTTTAAACCAAAAATTTCTAATTAGTTTTGTCTTAGAGATTTATTTGGACAAAAAAAAAGAGAATTAATTTTTTTTGAAAAGAGAGGTACATATTTATTAGTTAATCTTGAATATTACAAACTAGCACTGGAAAAAACCAAAGTAGCAAGAACTAAATCCAGTCAACTAAGAAGAGCCAACAACCAATCAAAAGTCTTCTACAACTTCCAAATAATCTCTCAAGTCTTCCATAACAAGCTCCTCTACGTGTCTAGAGTATTCAATAGATAGGTGTCTCCACTACTTGACATCCCACCTACCCATCTTCTCAAATGCCCATTTTTGAAACAATTAGTAACTCTATTCCATTTTTGCACGAAGTGATAGAAAGTAATGTAGTCTAAAGATCTACACAACTACACAATTTGATTGAGCAATGAGGCCAATTTTTAGTTCTTCCTAGATCTATTTGTCTCTTATTAAGTGTATCCACTACAACATTTCGATCCAATTCACAAATGTTTCATTCCCATATAAGGGCATAACATCTCTCTATAGTATAAAGAATAGCAACAAATTCCATTAGCTTATTAGTATGGTGATATTTATAAATAGAAAAGAAAAATTGAACATTTCTAGAGTTATCTCTACCAAATCCTCCAATACCAACATGCCCAAGGTTCCCCTTAGAAGATCCATATATATTTATATTAGATTCATCATGAGGAAGTGGCATCCAACAGCCACATCAAAAAATCTTTCTCTTATCCTATCTAGTAGCCTTGAAAGGGTATATTTCTTCCTTCTACTTGTGGAGAAGGAAAAAGTGAACCAAACTAGAGGCTAGTTAAAGTCTCAAGGGATGAACCCTTCCCTTGCACCACCTCACTTATACTAGCGTGAAAAGCTATGGGGATCAAATGTGATTGTTGTAGGAATTTTCTATGCCCTATTAATTACCGAATGCAAATAAATGATTATAACCAAAGTTAAAAAATATAATAAAAATGTTTAGATTGTTAGAAATGAACAAACTAACTATGAAGAAAAAACACTAAAATCTATGAGCTCATTTACTTTGATAGCAACACGAGTCAAGAAAATAGTTGGGTGGTTATTTGAAGACCTTCCTTGGTCATATCCTTTCTTTGGTATTTCCACCTCCACAATAGTCAAATAGACATGATAAATGATGATAGATAACCTTATGATAAAATAAAAAAACAATCATGCAATAAGAAGTAGATGAAGAATCTGTTATGATATTAAAGACATAATTAGATGAAATGAGAAGAATCCCCTCAATGATATAAGAGCCCAATGGAGGTGATACAACCAACATGAGTGAAATGGCAAGAGCTTGGAGAAATGGAAAATGGAGTGAGCTTAAAAACTTGTAAGTATTTGTGTATAGAATGTCCAAAGAAGTGTGTAGAATGAGTTAAGAAGAGATAAGAGAGATTGAAAATAATAACCAAGAAGCATCCAAGAGAGAGAGAAAATGAATGTCAAATGAGGGATTATGATGTATGTGAGTTGAATCTCACATAGGTGAACCCATTATTAGGGTGTTACAAACATAGATCGGTAGTTCTGAATGCTCCAATGGTAACCTATACATCTAAAAACTCATGGACACTAGTGCACCATGTGGACCTCTTTGCGGCATGCATGTGTCTTAAGTCATCCAAGCTGTGTGGCTTGGATTTTAGAATAGGCGATGAATTGGATAGTGTAATGGATGATGGAAATTATATGTAAATTTTCTTGGGATAAGGTAGGGGTAATGCAATATACTAATTTAAATAAGGGTGTAAAATTTAGGGTGTAAAATTTGTTAGAATTTACTAATAAATAGAAATAACCCAAAATCTAATTGAAAGTGTTAGATCAAAAATGGAAATAAAATAACCAGAATAACACTATTAGACAATCTTAATGCATATGCTCAAAGGCATAACAACATTAAGGAAAATCTCTATTATGGTATCCTAGAATATACAATATATCTCCAAAGTTACAAATATAAGAGATCTAGCCTATTTATATAGGCAAGAGATGGTAGGAGGTTTGACATGGTTGAGATAGTAGTTGGAGTCAACCAACTACCAAATAAAGTAGTTGGAGTAATTGGACTCAACTACATCTTAGAAGTAGTTGGAGTCAACCAACTACCAAACAAAGTAGTTGGAGTACTTGGACTCAACTACATCTTAGAAGTAGTTGGAGTCAAAGTAGGGCCCAACAATATCCTCCTAATAATATCCAAAAAAAGAATAATTCCTCCTATAAATAAGTTCACCTAAGTAAACTTAAGTAATGAGTAAAATGGTAAAGAACCATTTACTCTAACACCCCCCCTTAAGTGCAACTTAGGGAGAATAACATAGCCTTATGGGTCCTGGCAATAAAGCCATGTTAGGTACTCGTGTACAACTAAAAAAAAAAACTCTCATAACTAGATAAAAGGAGAAAAACCCAGTGGGAGAAAACCCCCTCTCCAAAAGAGAGTAAAAGAAGAAGCTAAAAAGCTATAGTAGAAGGAGACACCTGTCGCACCCCAAGCAAAGAACGTAAGTGAATGAACTTTCTCTCAGTAAAGGTTTTGGTGAAGATGTCTATAGTCTGATCGGATGTCTGATAATACTAAAGGTCAAGGACCTACTCATGAATCAACTCCCGAATGTAGTGCATGTGAATCTCAATGTGCTTTGTCTGTTGGTGATGGACAGGATTGCGAGAAATTTGAATGGCACTTTGATTATCACAAAAGATGACTGTTGGCTTTTGAAAAGGAATTTCAAACTTAGTGAGGATGTTTTGAAGCCAAATAGCCTCAGTAGCTACATTAATTGCTCCATGATACTCAACCTCAGTGGATGAAAGAGCAATAGAAGTTTGCTTCTTGCTCGACCAAGCAACTGGACCTGAACCAAGAGAGAAGCAATACCCCAAAGTAGAATTACAATCCTGAGAGTCGCCTACCCAATCTAAATCTGTATATCCTACCAAGTCAATATCTACATCTGCTCCATAATGAATGCCATAACTATGAGTACCCTGGATATAATGAAGAATCTACTTAGCTACTTTGCTATGTAGCTCATGTGGCTCTTGCATAAACCAAGAGACCATACCCATAGCATATGAAATATCTAGCCTCGTATGAGTCAAATATATGAGGCTACCAACTAATTGATGATACAAGGTAGCATCAACCAAGAGTGAAGAACAAGAAGACTCAAGTTTGACCCCTGACAAAAATGGAGTCGGTGCAGACTTAAAGTCAACCATGCGAAATCTGGAGAGCATATTAAGAGAATACTTAGGTTGTCCAATGAATATACTAAAAGGTGATTGAGTAATCTCAATCCCTAAGAAGTAGTGGAGAAGGCCTAAGTCGGACATCAAGAACTGATCATGAAGGGAAATTTTGACTTCCATGATATGGGATGAGTGACTCCTTGTGATCAAAAAATCATCAACATAGAGGAAAAGGAAGGTGAGAGTATCATCCTTCTACAAAATATAGATGCTCAGATTAGAATGACACTAAGTGAACCCAATTGATAAAAGGAAGGAGTCCATCTTGGCATACCAAGCTTGAGGAGCCTATTTAAGGCCATAGAGAGACTTTTGAAGGTGACAAACAAGTGAAGGATCTTGGATGAACCCTTGTGGTTGCTCCATATATATCTCCTCCTGAAGGTCACCATGAAGAAAAGCACTCTTCTCATCCATTTGATGAACTTCCCAATGATGGGATGTAGCAATGGCAAGGACAAGTCAGATGGAATTCATCTTAGCAATTGGTGCAAAGGTCTCAGAGTAATCAATTCCAGGAACCTGGGAGAATCCTTTTGTAACCAGGTGAGCCTTATGCTTGTCAACTAACCCATTTGTAGAAAATTTTGTTCGATAGATCCACTTTCATCAAACAAGTTTTCTTCCCTTAGGAAGATAGACTAAATCCCAAGTATGGTTCCTTTCTAAGGAACTGAAATCCTCTTGCATAGTAGCATCCCACTTGGGGATGCCAAAAGCTTCCTGAAAGGATTGTGGATCAAAAGTTGTAGCAATGAAGAGATGTGGAGCTTGCTCAAATTGTGACCTTGTTCTTCTCTCATCTCAGGGTTCACCAACCCAATCACCTACTGATTCCAATGTTTGATGAGCCCAAAGAGATCTAGTAATTAGAGCATATGGAGAATTTGGAGGAGAATCATCATCCTCTGAATGATGACTAATAGAGGAGGAAGATGGATCCTCATCATTATCATTTGAAGTGGAAGAAGAAGATTCCTCATCTAGATCAAGAGGATTGAAATCCTCAGAAGAACTATCATCATGCAATCATACTGTCTCCATAGGAATTGATGATGGAGAAGTGATAGAAAAGGAACTGGAGGTATCTTCCTCAAAACAAACACTTCTCTCAATGAAAATCTCATGTGTGGTGGGATGGAGAAGCCTGTATCCTTTGACACCCTCTAGATACCCAACAAATATACAAGGCCTACTCTATGGGTCCATAGCCTTGCATTTCTCTGCTGGAATATGGGCCCATGCAGGAGACCCAAACACTCGAAAGTGTTTGACCATAGGTTTTTGACTGGTCCAAGCTTGAAAAGGAGTTACTCCCTTCAAGGAGTGATGAGGAACCCAATTTTGAATGTAACATGCATAGTTTATAGCCTCTACCCAATATTGAGGTGTCAATGATTTGGAGTGGATCATATAGTTGGCCATTTCTTTTAAGGACCGATTCTTTCTTTCTGCAACTCCATTTTGTTGTGGAGTGTAGGGAACTGTGTGTTGAAGATCAATTCCTTCTGAGTTACAATATTTCTCAAATCTCTGATTAACATATTCCCCCTTTATCGGTGCGTAAAAACTTGATGCATTTCCCTATTTTTTTCTCTACAAAGGCTTTGAACTCTTGAAAATACTCAAAGACTTCAGACTTTTGTTTGAGAAAATATACAAATGTATATCGAGAAAGATCATTAATGAATGTTAAAACATATCTAGCTTTGCTAAAAGAAGGATGTGGAAATGGTCCTACCAAATCACTATGTACTAGCTCCAAAAGTTGTGTTGCTCTCCATGCTTTTCCTTTATCAATTTTTTCCTCAGGATGCTTTCCAAGAATGCATCCTTGACAAACTCCATTAGAGAATTGAATAGAAGGAAATCCTATAACCATATTCTTTTGACTGGGCTTTTGCAAGTAGTGGTAGTTCAAGTGGCCAAACCGTTGATGTCACAAATGACTCACCTCATTTGAGTGAGTGAGTGATGCAAGTGAAAGAGAATCAAGAACAAAGTGAGAGAAGATATATAATCTAGACTGATGATCTGCCTTTCCCACTACAACTATAGACTCATTGTTCATTTCACTAATAACCACTGTGTCTGGAGTAAACTCAACCTGCTTGCCAGAGCCTATGTGAGTGATCTGATAGATAGATAAGAGATTAGTTGACAAGGATGGAACACAAAGGACATCATGAAATGTTCCTTCACTCACACCAATAGACCCTCTCCCATGCACTTCAGCAAGAGTGTCATCACCCAAAAGAATGGATGGCATAGAACATGACTCCAAGGAGAAAAAAGTTTCTTTTGATGAAGCCATGTGGTGCGAAGCACTCGAATCAATAATCCAAGAATCTGGTTGTGAGGCAAAGCAACTAGGGCCTTACCCTTTCTTTTCCCTTTACTTGCATCCTTTGAAAATTCTTGAGATGAGCTTGACTTGACAGAATTAGGTACTTTGATATTGTTCTTTTCAAGAAGATGAGACAAGTGATCAATTTGTTTCTTTAGACACTTGTGTTCATCATGTCCAAGTTTCTTATAGTAGGAGCATATTTTCTCCTTCTTTGTCTTATAACCTTTTGAAGAAGACACCTCATTTATTTCTTTTGGGGCAACCAATTTCTATTCTTGCCTCTTTTCTCCTTGGTACTTTTGTTTCTTCTCTTTCTTAGAAGGGGTATGTGCAAGATCATGAGCCAAAAAGTGGCAATGTCAGTTCAAAACTTTGACAATGTAGCTGATGACTTTTTTTTCACTGGAATTTGATAAAATGAAAAGGGTATCTTAAGGAGATTATCCTCTTTCTATTGATATAATTGCTGTCAAATTTTGAATTTGGTAAGTAATTATTAGTTATTTTCTAATTGAGCTACCTCTAAAGTGTTGATTTATATACTGATTGAAAAATGACTATAACTTTCAAACGGTATAACTTTTTTGAAATCTGAAAAATGTGTCACATTCTATGCTTCACCTACTATAAGGAAAAATAAATAAAATTGAATTTTGTAAAGTTTTGACTGAGTTAAGGTGGTCAGACACGGGAGTTTTTTTATTCTAAAAAGGTTGTAGCAAAAAAAATCACAATTAATTATTTGTTTGGAATAAAATTACAAAAAAATATGCATCACATCTAGGCATGAGTCTACTACTTATATATAAAATCTTATAATAAAATATTATCATTTGATTATGATTAAGGTGGTCAGACATACACCTACTTCTTATTTTTTTCCTGAAATTTTTGTACTGCTGCATTGAAATCTATACTTTTCACCAATCATACTAACTTTTTCTCCAAAAAGGCCTAGTATTTTAGAAACTACATTCAATTTTCTATAGATTCTATTCTTACAACTTTTTGATATTAGGTTCATAGCTAGTTGAAATTTTCACATCAAGTTGACTAACCCTAATTTGCTGATTTTTCATTACCACTTAAGGGCATAGTTTGGCCCCTCATGATCTTGCACATACCCAGAAGGCCCTCTTTGTTCTCTTGTACCTTGATTTGCAACCAAAGCATGAGACTTGGAGGGCTTAATTGTGCCCATATGAATCAACTTGTCTTGTTCCTTGGTGAGTTCATTTGCAAACTCATTAAGAGAAGGCATTGTATAGTTGGTTCTATTAAATTTAAGATCAAGAGTATATGGCTTTTAAATTTTCTTATATAACTTGAATATATTACATATATTTAATCACAATATACATATATATTTATTACTGATATAGTGATATATATATATATATATATATATATATATATATATATATATATATATATATATATATATATATATATATATATATATATATATATATATATATATATATATATATATATAATATATATATATATATATATATATATATATATATATATATATATATAATGATGATATACTTTATTACTATGATGCTGAGATATGGCAATATCGATCTTGAACAATATATTGTTCTTCACTACTGTACGTAGCTTCTTTTCTTATTTCTAAATATCAACAAATATCTCTATTTTATATATGTCAGAAAGCAGTCATAATTTTGATGAGACGTGACTCATTCATGAGTCACGACTCATCAAGTCATGACTGTCTGATTTCATACCATTTCCATTACACTACAATATGTTTATTATACATTGGTTTCGTATTGCATAACACTCGGTTTCATATTGCATAATACTGAAAGGTAGTAAACTGATAACAATGCG
>BSBK01014843.1:0-40000 GCA_027943335.1 Chamaecyparis obtusa | reverse complement strand
TACTAAGCAGTATGCCATCATGCTTTAATCATATTGTTTTAACTATTGACAAAATGAATTCTATCTTAGAAACTATAATTTCTTCTCTAATTGATGAAGGAAGTAGAGCTAATAAGGGTCATCAATTTGCTGAGGAATGTGCTTTGGTTGCTAGAAACAATTCTAACATTTCCACTAGAAGATAATTCAAATATTACTATTGTCAGAAGAATGGACATGTGCAGATGAATTGCATTCAACGAGCCAAAGATCTCATCGATGGAAAGTTGAAGAAAATACACCTTTCATTGCAATTGAAGGTGAAATAAACTTTTGTAATTTTTTAGTACATACAAATGACTTATTCTCCTCCGATGATGACAACCCACCTTGCAGTACAATAATTGATGAAATATTTGTGCTTTAGAGAATAGAAAAGGTCTACAGGAGGTTGGAGGAACCAGAGGTGGGATGTTTTCCATCATCCTAAGATATCTTCATGCTTAGGGATGATTCATTGTATGAGAAGCAATCTATTTGTGTCCCTGAATATCTAGGGCTTGGTATCTTTGTCTCTAAAGAAAAGAGGGGCCTTGACTTGTTTGTGTCCCTAAAGAGAAGATGGGGGTTTGGTTCCATGATTGTCCCTTCAAGGAGCGGGGGGCCGGGGAGGATTTGAATATGATTTGGAAAGCACTTGAGGAGGCATTAGACATACTCAAATGAGATGTTGACTTTCAGAGGAAAGGTGTATCATATGCAAGGATATCGACGATGTTTTATGCAACAAAGGAGAGGTTGTTCCTATAGCACTTGAGGAGGCATTAGACACATTCAGTGGACATGTGGACTTTTGGAGGAAAGGTGTCTCGTGTGAATCATTGGAGGAGGAATTAAACACACTTGGAGGACATGTTGAATTTCAGAGGAAATGTGTCTCATTGTGTCCAGGGGTGGCGGGAACACTCATGTTATACAAACAACTTTAGGTTTTGTGGTCAGAAGATCCATTGATGTGGTCGGTTCAGTGTTAATTGAGTGAACAAGGAGGATTGGTGAAGGTGCTTCATCAAATTTTTTGGAGGTTTGGGTTTAAAACCCTTGCAACTTCCACACTTGTTTGGATTAATGTAATAAGGGGGTGGATGTTGTGCTCTCCTTTTAGATAATTACGAGGGGGAGTGGTGAATCAGTCAAGTCGAGTTATCCTACATTCCTAAACACTCCTTGATTTATTAAAAAATTCTTTCAAATCAATTTAATCAACTTGGTAAAACTTTAACTGTACCTTTATGTTCAACTATCGAATACTAGTAAATTTTCTAGTGTATATACCGATCAAACTAGTAATTGTAATGTGTAAATCAAAATAACAATTCATCACATACACACACATATAACAATTTGATTTTTACAGTGGAAACCCTATTGGAGTAAAAACCACCTGGCACTGAAAACCTAAAAATAATTTCACTCTTCTAAAGTGAGGTCGGTTAATAGTCAACCCTATTAAAGGTTACAATAACACATTGTAAGGTGTGACCTGGTTAGAAGGTTTAGCACTAATAGTTCCCTGTGAGAAAACATTCACTATGGGGTCAACATGAAAATAATCAACATTCATTGAATGTCATAATGAAATATAAAAGACTGTTAAGTCCCACTCGGTTGAGAGATTTATTTGTAGCAATGGTTAGAATGCATCAGTAAATGATCTAACTCAACTACAAATTTCTTTTGCAGATTTTCAGATCTACCCTAAGCTCAAAATAACTCTGTCCAATATAATCAATTTGAACTCTTTGTATCCTCAAACTCTTTTCTTCTCAGTTAATTCCTTTCATTGATGCTTGGTGTAGTTTGTAGAATTGCTCAGTTCTATCGTCAACTTGTTTGACCAGCTTCACATGAATGCAATCTTCACATGCACATTTAAGAAATAATTATGAATCTCTTGTCTCCTTTTATAGACATAACAAACTATTTTCTTTCTAGCCATATATTTTGCCTCTTAATCTTCACCATTGATTTCCCTACTTTAACTTTCCTCAGAACTTGTGCCTGTAACATGTTTCATTTCCATCATCTGATCGTCCTTTAAATTTATCAGTTTTTTGATCATCATAACAAACTTTATCTTTAACCTCAGAATCATCCATACTTGTCCAACTCATCATCTTTATTTGGTGGTCATATGTTCCATTCATTTCTTTCACTCAGTCAATATAGTGATGTGTTAATGACTTTTAACTTGGTTAACATTGTACTCAGTATACACTACACTTTCTTGGTGTATACTAAGTTTTTCATTTACCGACCACATAAACTTGTTCATTCTTGATCTTCAATCCATAACATAATTATGTAATATAATCAAATCAGTAACATAATTTCATAGAGTCATCAATAAGTTACCCAATGAATACCATATCCATATCTTTCTCCAACATCTCATCTTCATGTAAATATCTCATTCCTTGATCCTTATTTCTTTCTTCAGATGTTTGTAACTATCATGATAAGTACAGTCAAAACTAGTTGACATCAATGACAATAATAACTGATTTAATGTGTTACATATACCTTAGTAGCTCAGTGATCATAAATCACTCTCTTTTCAAGCAATCAATGAGTTGTCAAACTCTTTCTCAAGATATTCAATCAGCTATAGTCTATCAATCTCTCCCTTTGGCATTGATGGCAACATATTATGAAATATGTCATAGAATACCAAACATTTGTCTACAAGCCTGTATGTAAATGTTGTAACTTGGTAATCTTTTCCCAGCTTATCAATTTAATATATTTAATCACTATGCAACATCAATACTCTCCCTTTCGATTAGCTTCAATTCTAACTAATATCTCTCTCATTATCTCTCCCTTATTCCATGCAGTCTCTCCCCGTTTAGATATTTCTTGAATATTTCATGTAATGTATCTCCCTTTGACAACAATACCAAAAAGAATATAATCAGCTCTTTAATAGCCAAATCAATATCTTTTTTGTTTGGTTCAGTCTCTAGTACCTTGCATGTACTGATATGCATTTCCATCTTGTCTTCCATCTTTCACCACCTTAGGAATTGCAAAGTGTGAGCATTATGCATCAATATCATTAGATATTTTGATAAAGTACAGGTTTATGCAACCTCCTATCACCTTAGTGACTGTTCAATAGGGGATGGACCCCTAGTCTGCTTCTTAAGTATTCAAATGTGTCCTTCAGTAAAGGTTTAGTGAATATATCAACAACTTTCTCTTGTGATTTCATATACTTTGATCTGACTTCCTTTTCTTAAACTTGTTCTCTCAAGTAGTGATACTAAATATCTAAATATGCTTTGTCTTTGTATGGATCATTGAACTCTTGGAAATATAAATTGAACTTATGTTATCATAATAGATTATCATTGGATCAGTGATCTCCTCATTCATACCTTTCAACACTTATTTTATCTATGCAATATTTGAACAATTAGCAGAAGTAGCAACATATTCTACTTCTGCAGTGGACTGAGAAATGCATCCTTGTTTCTTACTTATCCAAGTAACCAATCTTTCTCCTAAAATGAATACTCCACTAGTAGTGATTTCTCTATCATCAATGTTTCCAGCCCAATCTGCGTCAGTGTAAACTTTCAGTTCAAAATTGTCTTATTTCTTATACAATGAAGCATAATTTTTAGTGTTCTTCAAGTATCTCAAAATTGTTTTCACAATAGTCATATGTGATTCTTTAGGATTAGAAGAGAATCTTTCTACAATTCCAACTCCATGTACAATATCTGGTCTACTATGCACAACATACATCAATTTTCCAATCATATATCTATACAAGATTTGATTTACCTCAGTGGACTTGTCACCCTTTATTAGTTTTCATCTAGTGACCATAGGTTTATCCATTGGTTTTGAATCACCCATACCGAATGTTTTCAATACTTCTTTGATGTACTTGAATTGTGTAATCTATATGCCTTCAGTCTATTGTAATATTTGCAATCCAAGAAAAAAATTGATCTCACCAAATATTGACATTTCAAATTCTTTCCCCATTTCATGAGTGAAATATTTGCATAAGTTATCATGATCTCCAAATATGATATCATCAACAAATATTTCAAAAATAAGAACCTTGTCATCAGTTTCACTTTCAAATACAAATTGTTGTTGTCACTTGTTCTAACAAATCCAATACTAATGAGATAGGAATGCAGTCATTCAGACCATGATCTTGGTTCTTATTTCAGTCCATATAATGCTTTGTGAAAATTACATAATATATTCCTTTGGTTAAGGTTCTCATGATCCTGCTCTGCAACTTCCCACTCTGCAACTTCCCACCCAACCTGATTTTCAAACTGAAGGCCCCCATGCCTACCTCCCCTAGGGGAGATGCTATCCCCCTGGCTAACCTACCTACTGGTCCTGGACCCTAGAATATTCCTGTGATATCCTCTATCATGGGCCCAGTGCCTGAGTTAATGGGGGTATCTCAAAAAGCATTGTCTTCTGCTGGTACCCTACTTTCTCCCTCAAAACCCAACTAGAAAGGGGCCCTTGTTGGAGAAGCTCAACAATCTTTGGAGGATTTGCTGGTGGATTTTGTTCAGACTAAGGAGGGTGCTAAAATTTTACTCTCAGATTCAGTTGTGAATTGAACAATGGCAGACTTCAACTGTCTTTGGTCGGCCGGTTCTTCAACTTTCACCCTACCATAGAGATGGTGAGGAAATGGGTGACTATTTAGTGGAAGATCAAGGGTTCTGTCCTAGTTTCAGCTATGCCGGGAGGACTTTTCCTATTTAATTTTACCACTCTTGAGGATCTTTCTTGTGTGTTGGTAGGGTCATGGGTCTATGGAAAGCATTTCTTGGCCCTCGCAAAATGGAAAGCCGGATTCAATCCAACAACGGACCTAACTAGAATGGCCCCGGTTTGGGTCCACCTCCCTGGGCTCCCTCTTGAGTATTGGGATGAGTAGGTCTTCAGATGGATTGGAGACTCCTTTAGCTCTTTCATCATAGTGGACCAGGTGACTCGATCGAAGTCCAAACTAGGTTTTGCCAAATTTTGTGTAAATGTTAACCTGAATAAAACCCTGCTACCTTATTTTGCCAGAACCATGATAGTAGGGGTCACACTAGTGATACTTGCACATCCTAAAAAATGGGGAAAAAAAAGAGAACAAAGATAAGGGTGTGGCTGAGGGTCATCCCCCTTTAGGTGAAGAACAGAAAGTGGAATCTAGGCCACCCTTGGTGACTAAAAAATTAGAAATTCTTGCTATTGAAGACCTAGCCTTGGAGGAAGGAGAGATCGTCCCCACCTAGGTGTTGAAGGAAGGATGCCCTGACCTGGACCTACTTGCGTCCATGGAGGAGCCTATTATCCAGCTGGCAGAGGAGCCATTAACAGTCACCTCAATGCACCCCCCCGCCAAGAAGAATTAGTGACTAGCCCTACTATGGTGAAACAACCTGCCATTGCAGTGGATCTGGTGGTGAAATCCCCAAAGCTGGATTCAAAACCCCCTGAAGCTGATAAAGAAGAGCCCCTCTAGCTCCATGGATGATTTGGAGGATGATGAGGGGGAATGGAAAATGCAGAGGAAGAAAACCAAGCCTAAAAAGGTGGATATGGGAATGGAAACACCAAGGGGAAGACCTTTAGACATAGCAAGAAGATCGCCAGGAACCACAAGGGATGCTATAGTAGGTAAGAAGAAAACCCTGGAATCTAGCTTCAAAAGTAAGAAATGAATTTTCTTTCTTGGAATGTGAGGGGATTGAATAGCTCCCTTAAACAAAGTGTTGTCAAACACTGAAGCTTGATGTTTTACTCCTCCAAGAGGTCAAGATGTCAGCTAGTAACTTCACTATCTTGGCACCCAGTCTATGGTCGGGGGTGACCTTTCTCTATTCTGAAGCTGTGGGGGTGTCTAGGGGTATTTCCATGCTCTAGAACCCCAATAGGATATCCGGTCAGCTAGCTGCTTCTTCTCCCAACTACCTTGCTATCACTTTTAGGAAAAATGGCTCTGAGTGGACTACCTTTAATATCTATACTCCTAATACTCACTTGAGTAGAGCTTCTCTGTGGGTTGATCTTGGCCACCATCTAGATCAGGACTAATCTATGAATTTCCTACTGGCTGGTGATTTCAATACCCCCCTTTACCCTTCAAAAAAGTGTGGTGGTCTGGTGGATTACTGGGATAGTATGGGGGAGCTGGCTCACTTTATCTCCTCCACAGGTCTTACTGACATCATTCTGAAGGGAAACCCTTTCACCTGGTCTGATAATAGGAAAGGTCCCCACCTCATCCAGGTGAGACTGGATTGAGCCCTGGCCACCTCTTCATGGAACCTCTACCTAAATTCCTCCCTATGCCCCCTCCCTAGAATGACATCAGACCACAACACCCTCCTTCTCTACTGGTTTGATGGCCCCAAGGTCAGCTTGGCACCCTTTAGATTTGAAATTATGTGGTGCTCTCACCCATCCTTTAGGGATCAAGTGAAATTCTAGTGGAAGACCAATATCAAAGGTACTTCTATGTTTAGAATAGCCCGAAAGCTTGAAATTATCCGTAGGAAGGTTAAAGGATGGAGCAAACATAACTTTGGTGACTTCCACAAAGAAAAGATGGAACTATATAAAACCTTAGATTCCCTCCAAGCACAGTTGACTATTGGTAACTTCCCTCCCTAGGTCCAAGCTGAGGAGGAGTTGACTAGGAATAAGTGGTAGGAAACCCTGAAAAGAGAAGAAATCTACTGGAAGCAGAGATCTTGTGTCCAATGGCTTGCTGAAGGAGACAGGAACATGAACTTCGTTCATAGGTCTGCCAGCATCCATAAAAGAAGAAATAAAATTGCTGCTATTAAGGATGAAGGAGGGAATGAAGTCAAGGAAAAGGATAGGATCAACCTGGTGGTGGTCAACTACTTCAAGGAGTTGTATTCTAATGTGGGTCCTATCTACCCAGACAACATCCAAAATCAACTACTGGACCACATCTAAAGTGCTATAATGATTAGTGACAATAACATGCTCATAGAGGGGGTCTCTGATGAAGAGGTTAGGAAGGCAATTTTTGCTATGGGAGCTTATAAAACCCCTGGTCCAGATGGCTTTCCTCTGGCATTCTTTTAGGAGTATTGGGACATTGTGGGGACCGATGTTATTCGAGGGGCTAGAGACATTTTTAGGACTGGTCGCATCCTCGGGCAACATAATCAAACCTACATTGTGTTGGTTCCTAAGCATGATAATCCTACCACTATGATGGATTTTAGGCCCATCAGCCTATACAATACTTTTTATAAGATCCTCACTAAGATCTTGGTGGGTAGAATCAAGCCTCTACTAGATAAGATTATAAGCACTACTCAGAAAGGCTTCATGCTGGGAAGACAGATCCTGGATGCAGCCATAGCCACCCATGAAATAATCCACTCTATGGATAGAAGCAAGGTTCCAAGTATGGTTTTTAAATTGGATATCTCCAAAGCTTATGACAAAGTTAATTGGTCCTTTCTAATTAAAATTTTTGCTAAAATGGGGTTTAATGAGAAGGTCATCCAGATCATACAAGAATGTACTCAAACTACTAGCCTTTCTATTCTGGTGAATGGATCTCCTGGTAGTTATTTTAAACCTAAGAAGGGTCTTAGATAGGGGGACCCCCTCTCCCCTTACCTTTTTATTATGGTGGCTGATGTGATTAGCAGGAATCTTTGAATGCTATTTTCCATGAGGAGAATAATGGGTGTCAAACCTGCCTCCACTAGTCCTCTGGTGGTTTTAGAACAATTTGTGGATGACACCTTCCTCTTTGGTTATTCCTTAGTTATTGAGGTCAGGTAGTGGAAACAAATTCTAGAAAGTTACACTTGCGCTTTAGGGTAGTGCATCAACTATCAGAAGAGTAGGTTGTTCTTCTTCAACACCCCCATAGAGATACAAAATAAGGTGCTTTGAATCTTGGGTTGTCTGGTAGCCTCTCTCTCTTCTACTTATCTTGGCCTCCCCCTTATTATTAAAGAGGTGTCCCAAGAATCCTAGAATTCCATCCTAGAAAGAACCCAGAAGAAACTTGCTGGCTAGAAGTGGAAGTTTCTGAGCAATGCTGGTAAGCTGCAACTCATGGCCTCCACTCTCCAAGGAATCCCTGTCTACTTCCTTTCTCTCTTTAAAATCAGAGGCTACATGGGGGACAAACTTGAAAAGATACAAAGGACTTTTCTATGGGTAGGATCTAAAGAAAAAAAGAGGATGTCTCTAGTGAATTGGGATACTATCTACCTCTTGAAGAGAATGGGTGGCTTGGGGTTGAGGAAAATTAGGCTGATGAATAAAGCCCTTACCACAAAAGTGGCCTGGAAGCTTATAGAAGGAAAGGCAGATTGGTGTAGACTTATGGAAGCCAAGTACCTCCAAGGACACCCCTATAGGACACTAATTTTGCACCCTTGTCTCAAGCTCTCATAATCTTGATAACCTAGTGGGTGACCCCACAATAGTGGGTTACACTTTTTTAGAGATGCTGATTTTTACTGAAATAACACATTTTTAATAAAATATGATGATTTAAGCCTTGAGAGGTTCCATTTGAATGAACTAATTATAAATGGTTATCTCAAAACCTCTTAGACTTAAAAAACATTGATATAACATCCATACTTCTCATTCATTACTACAATGGAGTCTCCTTCGTACCTATTAAAATGCTGATAAAAAATCACTTCAAATTTATCTTTTGGTAGATCAAATAAATCCATTTGAAAAACTTATCTATGTAGTAAGGTACTACTGAGAAAAATCTTTCCAATGATTATAGTGTTAATATATATTAAGTTTATTATGACTTTTTATTTTTTGTTTTACTAAACATAGATAAATTTCACCGTATATCTACCTCTATGTTTGATGCTTATGGAAAAATGGTAAATGAGAGAAAAAAAATTCTAAAAAATATCTATGCCCTAGGTATTGAAGTTCTATTTCTATCAAAATAAATAAAAATGAATTTGGACAAATACACATCAAGTTATAAGTTATGTAGTCAAGGTATGTCAAAATTACAGTTTAGTTAACTTCAAATGTTAATAAATTATGAAATAATCATGATAATGTCATCAAACCAATTGCATGCCCTTTGTATGGATGTTAAAAAATGAAATTTGAAATAATCACATTGATATCTATTTTAGCAAAAAATTTATGCTCTATGAAAATAATGTAACTCTTCGAAAATGACATTTTCAACAACATACCAGTTTTTGTAGGAGAAAAAAAATCCATTCAAATCACTTCAAATTTTTTTTTAAAAATATATATATTTAAAATCTACATAGAAAATCCAAAAAGACTCTAATTTACTTTATCTTCTAATTTTAAACGGTTCAACCACAATATGCATCCAAATTTGAAAGTATTTTTCAAAATGTAGAGTTCAGTGTCCGTTCAAGCAAAAAAGTGTAACCCACTATTGTGGGTTCACCCTAGTATAACATGGGAATCATCTCTAGGTTGTGGGACCTATGCTAACTGAGATTAGACCTCCAGGTTCTAGGCTGGTTCCTCTTGGATAATCACCTTAATTTTCTTCTAGACATAAAAAGTAAAACTTTTAAGGGAAAGGGATAGAAGGAATGCTTGGAAAGGGAAAAGACTAAAAGCAAACTACCTACTAGGTGATACACTGAAATTAGGGTTTGGATCTCAGTATAGAGCAATGGAATCAATGAAAGGCTTAGGTCTAGTAGGTCACAACTTACTGAATAGGCTTGCATAAGTATTTCATAGAAGGGTATGAACATAAGACACAATTTATGACCTACAAGCAAACATTCACTTCTGCAACTCGGTGTAGGATTGAGACAAGACTGTTAGGGGGTTGAACTATACCCACAAAACATCTAAATCAAATCAAACACAATAATACACAAAATTATAGAAAGCAAGAGGGATCAGGAACCCTAAGATATCACTGAAAACATCATATATTTTAATCCAATAAGAGATAATTTAGACAAGGAAGAATAGGGACATGAAGGATTGTCACAAAATACCTCTGCAATATCTAAATCATCAATGGGAGAAATACAACTATATAAGCTAGAGGGTAGAAATGATACCACAGATGACCCTTAAGAAAAGATGAATTTCTTCTACAAATTGTCCAACTCTGAGCCCTAAGGCTCCAAAAATACAATATATACATACTCCTTTGCACGCAGGCAAACATCAAAAAAACTAACTAGGGTTACATGGTTTTGAATACAATAATCAAACCCTAGCTGATCAAATCTGATCATAAATATATCTTTTCAAAAATTATAGCCAATTAGATATTTGTGCCCATCTCTATACTGGAAATCAACTTGTAGACAAGCAACCCCGACTTATCTACTTCTCTTGCACAAAGTCTTGCCATGAATGCACTGATTGGTACCCCCCTGAGACAAGAAATGACCAAAAATGACTGCCTAGACACCTGTCATCATCTTTCTCAACTACAAAATGTCCTGAAGATATAAATTCCATCCACCAATTCTGTCACAATTCACTACTAGTTCAAAAAACCTAGCCGAAACCCTATAGGAATATATTTGAATTTAAATAATAACGGCTAACAGGTGGCACCCCAATTTTCCTCCATCGATGGTCGATGTTTGAAACTTAATCTCACTTTAAAAGATGACCATTAGATCTTCTTATTTACCTGGGCTTGACATCTAACTACAAATCTAACCTTAAGTCTACCTCAGGTTACCCTTTTCCTTCAGTCTCAAATTCATTTAAACATTTAGTTGACCTCAGTTAATTCTGGGGAACATGGAAAAGTTCTTTGGTCACTGATTCATGGAATACCCTTAACCCTAGGCCTAGAACCGGCATATGTCATGCCTTTATTCACCCTTGATTGTTCTGCAAGCATACACCTTGGCAAGTCCTGACATCGGTCCCACTTAAGACAAGATTTTGATCCAATGGTGGGTGCAAGATCTCATGTCCCCTAAATATTCCTTGCACCTTTACGCCAGCTGTAGATCTATATTAGACCGGGACCCCTCAGACACATTGGTCCACCTAGAAGTCTTCATCATCAGGCAACAACCAATAGGAAGTGAACACATCAGCAAGAAAGGACCCACCGAGAATGCTCTAAGATAAGGAAAGATCAATGGTCATTGCATGATCTCATGGTCTGACACATAGCCTCATGAACATACGATAGTCATCGATCCTCTGCAAATTTCAGAGCCTCTGACCACAGAAAGAACTTGGTCCCACTAATGAATAAGTTGACTCAACACATGTGGACCAATCAGAAGCCACCATTTGAATACATGTAGTAGTGGACCCACTAGGCATGAAAAGCTGAGAAAAGGAAAGATCGATGGTTGTCATAAGATCGCAAGCCTCTAAAACATGCTATGAGATCCTACAACAACCGTTGATGTCATCAACTGGGAGCCCACAATCTTGAGACCACCAAAGAACTTAGCGATTACGTGACCAAGGGAAGTTTAACCGCTTGCTGAATCGCTAACCATTGAGGACTTAACCCTGAAACACTTAGCGACTATGAGAATCATGCAGTCCATGAATCACTAAGAGGGAGAGATCACCGCTAGAGAAAATGAGAATCTGTGACCAACCAATAGGATTAAAGTGCACATGGGCATTTAGGATTTTAGGTGGCCAATAAAGTAACTTGAAAATATATTAGGCCAAAGGGATACTTAGGGTTTTAAGCCTACAAGGGCTACTTTTATGAATTTTTTGACCTCTAGACCAGAGAGTTAGAAAGCTTGCAGAGACCAAAGAACAGAACATAAAGCTATGAAATTTTTTGAGGTGCTTGGTAGGGTAAAAACATAGACCTTGAGATGGGAATTGGTCAAATTTGCATGCATATGAAAATTAGGGTAACATTTTGGTGATTTCTGCTGGATGTTAGCCTGCTAGACATGGAAAGCCAGTGGTCTATGACAATCCATTGGGCATGGGGTCATCAAAAATAAAAAAATTATCACAAGGAGATAGGACTAGAACCAGAGAGGCAAACTTGTGCACTGGGACTTCTTGGAAAGCAGGAAACTAACCTAGAAAATAGGGAAAGAAAGTAGAGGAAAGAATATTTACAAAATTTATAGAGAGGGATTAACCTTGAAGCAGGGCTTCAAGTGGAAACCATTCACTGATATTGGCAAGGCATCTCCTTCAAGATCTCATAGCTGGAAAGCATTGGATCCCTTGCATTCTATTATAACAAATGGTCCACCCCAAAATGAATCAAATTTGGTATGTCTGCCAAGCCTAGAATTGAACTCATCCCACTTGAGAACTACATCTCCAACTTTGAAATTCTTGACCTTGGCTCTTTTGTCAAAAGTCCTCTTTGTTTGAATCTGATGAAATTCCATATCATGCATTGATTCGTCTTTGAGTTCTTCCAATTCCATCAACTAAGTATATCTGATCTATAAGGGGTCATCCTCTTCAAATAGGGCATACTGAGTAGCCAAATCTAGAGCTGGCAATTCAACTGAGATAGATAACTTGGCCTCTCTGCCATACACTAACACATAAGGAGAATTCCCAATGATCTTCTTTGGAGTAATTTTGTCTAACCATAAGGAAGACTTGATTTTGGTATGCCAATCCCTCTGATTATCTTGCAGAGTCTTCTTGATTATCCTAATCAAATTCTTGTTTATTGATTCTGCCAAACCATTGCCTTGAGGGTAATAGTTAGAACTTGTATTCAAATAGATGTCATTCTTGACTATCCACTCTGACACTTTGAGAGTTGTGAATGCCAATGCATTATCTTAAATTATTGAATCTAGAATGCCAAATCTATGGATTATATCATCATAAAAACTCAACACAGCATTTTCATTGGCTTCTTTTAAAGCAATTGCTTCTATCCATTTGGTGAAGTAATTAGTTGCAGTAATTATCCTTTTATGTCCTGCACTAGATGGAGTATTGATCATTCCAATGAAATCTATACCCCATTTAATAAAAGGTTGCTCTATTCTGATTGGTTGTAGGGGCAAGGCTGCAAGCCTCTCTTTTCCTACAAACATGGCACACTTGATGCATTTTCTCACATAATCATGACTATCCTTAAAGATAGATGGCCAATAGTATCTAGCCCTCATGATTTTAAAAGCAGTAGTCCTAGGAGAAAAGTGACCTCTAGAAGGTCCATCATGGAACTCAAATAGGATATCAGCTATCTTTTCTGAATCTATGCATCTTAAAATGACACCATTGTGATCTTTTTCTGAAAAGAACTTCATTTATCAGCACAAAAGGAGCAGATTGTAACCTATAATACCTTCTTTTTGCTAAATCCAAACTTGTAGGGCATTGTCCTATCTTAAAATAATTGATCATATTAGGCAACCAACTTGTTGCCTTGGCTTGTTCTTCTATAGAATGCACAACCAAAGATTCATCTATTTGTTTTGATTTATTTGAACTTTCATCCTCTACCAAATGCTCACAAAGACCTCTTCCTCTAACCAGCTTGGCATTTTGAATATCTATGTCATATTCCATCACCTTGGTGATCCAACCAGCTCTTTTCTCATTTAGGTCCTCAGAAAGTAGAAATTCTTTGACACTTGGATGAGTAACCTTCAAATGTACCCTATTGTGGGTCATCAAATATCTAAACTTTTTGAGGCTCTTTACCATAGCGAGTACATTTTTTTCTACAAAAGAGTATCTCTTTTCATACTCCTCTAAACCTTTGCTAAAGAAAGCAACAGGTTGCTCCAATCCATCTGAATTTTCTTGGGTCAACATTGCAGATATAGCATCATGACCTCCATATGCATATAGGATAAAATCCTTGTTGAAATTTGGGTTTAGGAGAGCAGGGGCTTTTGTTAAGGCCTCTTTGATAGCTTGGAAATTGACTCTCCCTTCTTTGGTCCAACTAAAAGCTAAACTCTTCTTTAACATGGTTGTCAAAGGCTTTAGTAAATCTGCAATGTTAGGCAAGAACCTCCTAACAAAATTAATCTTTCCTATGAAAGATTGGAGACTTTTCTGGTGATTTGGTAGGGGTAGCTGTAAGATAGCTACAATTCTCTCAAGATCTACTATAATCCCTTCTTTAGATACTACATATCCCAACAATTTTCCTTCATGAACTGGAAACACACATTTCTTGGGATTAAGAGATATCCCAAATTCTCTACACCTTTCAAAGATCTTCCTCAAATGTTTGATGTTATCTATTGCATGCTTAGAATAGATAGTTATGTCATCTAAGTAGACCAACACAAACTTGTACATTAGGCTCTTAAAGGCCATATCCATTGCCTTTTGAAATGTTGCACCTGCATTTGACAAACCAAAGGGTATCTTTTGATAAGCCATGGTTCCCCACTTGGTTGTAAATGCAGTCTTATATTGATCCTCTTCATTCACTAAGATCTGATTGTATCCTGAATAGCCATCCAATAATGAAAATCTCTCAGATCTAGAGACACATTGTAAGATTTGTCCCATGGAGGTTAGTGGATGGCGGTATTTTAGAGAGGCCCTGTTAAGATCCCTGAAGTCAACACATAACCTCAACTCCCCATTCTTCTTCTTGACAGGAACAAGGTTGGAAACCCAAGTAGTATGCTTGATGGGGTAGATGATACCACTTTCTATTAGTTTGAGTAGTTCTTTATGCATAAGTGGCTCAAGCTTGGGATTAAAAGGCCTTTTCCTTTGCCTTACCAGTTTGGCTTTAGGTTCTAATTCAATAGTGTGCTGAGCAAGGGCAGGGTCAAAAACTTTGAGGTCATCATATTACCATGCAAAAAAATCATTGAATTCTTTGAATAAATGAGTGTAAGCTTTTTTTTCCAATTCAGTGTTTACTTTTCCAAATTGTAGGCTCCTTCCAATGTAACAAGACCTCTAGGAATCTTATTAGACTTAAGTTTTATCACCTGATCACCATAGTTTTGTGATAGCCTATCTTGATTGTATTCTAAAAAAACATCTTCTTCAAACAAGAATTGCAGAATTTGTTCATCATTGTCAAACACTTGCCAATTGACATCATTATTAGGAATAGATGGTTTGAAAATCACCTTGATATGTTGTTGATCTATTTCTTTTGAAATTCTATTTGGAATGTCATACTGAGATCCAACAGTAGCCAATCTATCTGTATTTTGGTTTAGCTTCCTAGGGATAGCAATAATATTGAAAGCACAAAAATCTTCAATTGCATCCCAAACTCTATGTTTGTATGCTTTCATAGTGTCATTTTTGGTTGTACTTATCCCTCTTACTTGGCTAACAACTAACTCACTGTCACCATAAACTTTTAAGGCCTTAAGCCCTCTTTTTCTAGCCCACTCTACTCCATTGACTAGACTTTCATATTCTACAGTATTGCTAGTGCAGGAGAAACTGAATCTAAAGGCAGTATAATATCTTTCTCCTCTTAGGGACACTAACATATCACCACCTTTAGAACCATGTCTACTTCTAGCTCCATCAAAAAATAGTTTCCAAACCTTGAGAAGGCTTGGTTCTATGACCCCACTTTCTTGTATCAAATAACTTCCCAAACCAAAATACCAAACAAGATTTTCTTGGGCTTCTGAAGCTCTTTCACCTATAAAAATATTAGGGATACTTTCTATTTTTGTGTCTGCTTCACTAATGGTTTGCAAGTCACTATTATCAAATATGGGGTAGTTGGCATTGATGGCATTGGATACATATGGCTCTATATGGTGTGCTGCTAATGGTTCTAACTTGATGGTGACCTTGGTCCCATACCTTGTATGAAATAACATGTGAGACCAATCAGAAGATAGATAGCCTCCTATCTTGGCTGTAAACTCCCTTGAAAGACATATAGTAAATAATGTAGGGAGATCTATGATATATATATCAAGGAGGATGAAAAAATTAGGACTAGTGTGTAGGATCAGACTGGTATCCTTAGCCACACCTATAGTATTGACTGAGGATCCATCAAGTTGGGTAACCTTCTTTTGGAAGGGCTCATATTTTAGTCCTAATTGGTCAGCTACTTTCTTGGGCATTACAGTGCTAGTAGCCCCACTATCTACCATACAATTATGCACTAAAGATTTTCCAATGATTAAAGATACATAAAATGGAGCTGGCTTTGAGTTCCTACCTTGTGTGGCATTGGTCCTAGAGTTGCTACTTGGAGTCTCCTTTTCTTGATCAGTGTTAACCAACACTGGCTTTGTAGCTTCTTTTGCAGGTTGAGGAGTTGCCACTTCTGTCATGGCCTTCTTCAAAATTTTAGGTTGTCCTGGAAGAGCCAAAGAGTCCCACATGGACATGGTGACATTCACCTTATTCATGTTGTATACAATATTATAAGGTGTCATAGTGTGTACTCTCTATTGTGCTTTCACTATGATAGGCTCCACTTCCTTTGGAATTTGGCCCTCTCTTCTTGTAATGACATGAGCCTCCTTAGGTGTGATGGGAGTAGCTTGCTGTAGTGGCTCTATAGATGTAGTGGCTTTGGCATTGGAATCTTCTCTCTCCATGTCTTGAGCTCTTCTCTTTTCTCTTATATAGGCAACCAAAGAAACTTCATCATTGACTCCATTGAAGTCTGGTTGTTCTCAATTCAAGAGAGTAGTCTCATTCTCTTGTGGTTCTTGTTGAGGAACTGACCCACTAGATGAAGCCTTCGATTGAGCTTGGGAGGTATTTTGAACCATTAGAACTTGGTTCATCCATCCATTTGAACTTGTGGCCTGATTGTGAGGCTGATTACAAGGAAAACACCATTCATTCTCTATAGCCACATTGTTTTGGCTAGGAACCATATCCCTCACTGGATTTGTAGAATTGAGAGGTGCAGGGTTATATGGTTGGAATGGTCTTTGGTTAAAATGTTGTCTTTGTCCTTGATAACCTCCTTGGTATGGTGGCCTATTTTGTTGATAAGGCTGTCCTTGATTTTGATATTGCTGATTAGGACATTGGCCTTGTGACTGAAATGGTGGTTTAATTCCTTGACCTTGTTTCTTCAAATTTGTGACCTCCTTAGTTAAGGTCTACAACAAATTTTTCATCTCTTGCTGACTACTTTGTTGGCTATTCTTTATCTCTTGTAGCTCTTGAGAGAAACTAGATGTTAGCTCCTGATCACTGGTACTAGCCTGAGGTGCTAATATGGTGGGAATAGGGGTAAATGGGGGTACTTGTCCAGGTGCAATGGGTTGAAGGCTAGGAAAAATGGGCATTGGACATCTTTTGGCAATCATGCCTACTTGGATCAAATAATTTTCAGCCTTGACAGCTATGTCAAAAGCTTGGGGAAGAGAAGTACCTCCCATGGACTTGATCATGACAGAAATTTGACCATTCAAACTTTGTAAGTAATATAGAAAAGCATGGTCAGCTAATGGTCTCACTGAGACTAGAATTCTATTCCATGTTTTAAGGAATCTACTGTTGTAATCTGTCATCTACTCTTGAGGGTCTCTCTTAATAGTTGTTAACTGTTCAACTAGAGACAAGTTATCTGATTTATCCTCAAAATGCTTACTCAATGCATCCCCTAATTCATCCCATGAAGTAATAGAACCAACAGTTAGAGTTCTAAACCATTCAATAGCCTTACCTTTTAGAGAGGCTACTAATAACTTTGTGGCCACATCCTCTTGAGTAATATTGTGTATGCTACAGATGGTGGTCACATCTCTTATGTGTTCAAAAGTAGTTGTCTGCCCTTCACCAGTGAAATCAAGTATGCTCTTAAGTGCCACCAAGGGCACATCATGATGTTGGGAAAAAGCTAATGGACTACCCTAATTAAAGGGTGCAAATGCAAATGGCCTAGCCATTCTAGGAGTTGGAATCTGAAGATTAACAACTATATGAGCTGTATTTGCTGCTAGATTTGAATCCTCTTCTAGATCTCTGGTTAGGGATCTACCTCTTCTTCTGGAATGAAATGGAAAAGATCTCCTTTCTGAAGTGTCAGAAGGTGTTGACTAAACTCTCCTTGTAGGGGATGTTCTTTGAATTGACCTACCTTTATGACTTCTTCTTGAAGGAAACTCTAAAAACTTACTGGGCTTTGAGCTTCTAGTCTCAATCTTTCTCATAAACCTTAAACAAGGTTGGCCTAAATCTTTGAAACCAGTGGAGTCACAAGATATACCTGATAGAATGACTTCTAAAAGCCTATTTTATGCAATCTACATATCAGAGATAACATAACTTGAATTTGAATAAACTTCTTGTCCCACTGGGCATGCCAAAATTGTTATACACTAAGTTTGCACCCTTGTCTCAAGCTCTTGTAGTCTTGATAACCTAGTATAACATGGGAATCATCTCTAGGTTGTGGGACGTATGCTAACTAAGAGGAGACCTCTAAGTTCTAGGCTAGTTCCTCTTGGATAATCACCTTAATTTACTTCTAGACATGAAAAGCAAAACTTTTAAGGGAAATAGATAAAATGAATGCTTGGAAAGGGAAAAGACTAAAAGTAAACTACCTACAAGGTGATACACCAAAATTAGGGTTTGGATCTTAGTATAGAGGAATGGAATCAATGAAAGGCTTAGGTCTGGTAGGTCACAACTTATTGAATAGGCTTGCATAAGTATTTCATAGAAGGGTCTGAACATAAGACATAATTTATGACCTGCAAGCAGACATTCACTTCTGCAACTCGGTGTAGGATATAGACAAGACTGTTAGGGGGTTGAAGTATACCCACAAAACATCTAAATCAGATCAAACACAATAACACACAAAATTATAGAAAGCAAGAGGGATCAGAAACCTGAAGATGTCACTAAAAACATCATATATTTTAATCCAATAAGAGATAATTTAGAAAAGGAAGCATAGGGACATGAAGGATTGTCACAAAATACCTCTGCAATATCTAAATCATCAATGGGAGAAATACAACTATATAAGCCAAAGGGTAGAAATGATACCACAGATGACCCTTAAGAAAATATGAATTTCTTCTACAAATTGTCCAACTCTGAGCCCTAAGGCTCCAAAAATACAATATATAAATACTCCTTTGCACGTAGGCAAGAGTCAAAAAAACTAACTAGGGTTACATGGTTTTCAATACAATAATCAAACCCTAGCCGATCAAATCTGATCATAAATATATCTCTACAAAAATCATAGCCGATAAGATATTTGTGCCCATCTCTGTACTGGAAATCAACTTGCAGACAAGCAACCCAGACTTATCTACTTCTCTTGCACAAAGTCTTGCTATGAATGCACTGATTGGTACCCCCCTAAGACAAGAACTGACCAAAAATGGTTGCCCAGACCCCTGTCATCATGTTCCTCAACTCTAAAATGTTCTGAATATATAAATTCCATCCACCAATTCTGTCACAATTCACTACTGGTTTAGAAAACCTAGCCGAAACCCTGTAGGAATATATTTGAATTTAAGTAATAATGGCTAATAGGTGGCACTAAACTTTTCCTCCATCTACGGTCGACATTTAAAACTTAATCTCACTTTAAAATGAAACTGTCAGATCTTCTTATTTACTTGGGCTCGACATCTGACTGCAAATCTAACCTTAAGTCTACCTCAGGTTACCCTTTTCCTTTAGTCGTAGAGTTGTTTAAACATTTAGTTGACCTCAGTTAAGTCTAGCAAACACAAAAAAAAATTTTAGTCACTGATTCATAGAATACCCTTAATCCTAGGCCCAGAACTGCCATATGTCATTCCTTCATTCTCCCTTGATTGCTCTGCAAGCATCCACCTCAGCAAGTCCTGGCATCAGTCCCACTTAAGACAAGATTCTGATCCAACGGTGGGTGCAAGATCTCATGGCCCCCGAATATTCCTTGCACCTTTACGCTAGCCATAGATCTATATTAGACCAGGACCCCTCTAACACATCAGTCCACCTGGAAGTCCTCATCATCACGTAGCAACCAATAGGAAGTGAACACATCAGCAAGAAAGGACCCACAAAGAATGCTCTGAGATAAAGAAAGATCAACGACCGTCGCATGATCTCATGGTTTGACACATAGCCTCACCAACATACAAGAGTTGTCGATCCTCTACAGATGTCAGAGCCTCTAACCACTAAAAGAACTTGGTCCCATTAATGAATAAGCTGACTCAGCACATGTGGACCAATCAGAAGCTGTCATTTGAATACACGTAGCAGTGGACCCACCAGCCATGAAGAGCTAAGAAAAGGAAAGATCGATGATTGTCGTAAGATTGTGAGCCTCTGATACATGCTATGAGATCATACGACAACCGTTGATCATATCAACTGGGACCCCACAGTCTTGAGACTGCCAAAGAACTTAGCGATTACGTGACCAAGGGAAGGATAACTACTCAGTGAATTGCTAACCATTGAGGACTTAACCATGAAACACTTAGCGACTATGAGAATCATGCAATCGCTAAATCGCTGAGAGGGAAAGATCACCACTAGAGAAATATGAGAGTCTACGACTAGCCAATAGGATTAAAGCGCACACGGGCATTTAGGATTTTAAGTGGCTGATAAAGTAACTTGAAAATATATCAGGCCAAAGGGCTACTTAGTGTTTTAAGCCTACAATGGCTACTTTTATGAATTTTTTGACCTGTAGACTAGAGAGTTAGAAAGCTTTCAGAGACCAGAGAATAGGACATAAAGCTATGAAATTTTCTGAGGTGCTTGGCAGGATAAAAATAGAGACCTTGAGATGGGAATTGGTCAAATTTTCATGCATATGAAAATTAGGGTAACAATTCCAAGATGGAAACCTCTAGAGCGACTCCAAACTATGGATGAACATATCTAAATGTAGGACCCTTCTCTCTAAAGGTGTTCTTTGGCAAATTAGAAATGGAAGATCCATCAGGTTTTGGAATGACAACTAGATAGAGAACCAACCTAATTTAGGCTATAGTTTCAAACCTCTTATGGATCACCTCAGACCTATCCTGGGTAACAGAGCCTCTAACTATATCACTGGCAAGGATTGGGATGACATTCCTAATTGGTCAAGGAACTGACTGGATCTGCAACACTCAGCCAAGGACCTCATGGAAATTACAACTAAGGTTAGAATCTCAGGTCTTGAGGACTCAATTATCTGGGCCCCCACCTAAGCTGGTACTTTCTCTGTAAAATCAGCTTATAATCTACTTCTGAAGGAGGTGGGTAACCCATAGGATTGGAAGAAGGTGTGGATTCCCCAACTTACCCTAAAAATTAACTTCTTCTGGTGGACATTAATGCATGGTAAGGTCCTAACCCAGGATAACCTAATAAAGAGGGGAATCCCCATGGCAAATAGATGTGGTTATGTGCAAGATCATGAGGGGCCAAAAAGTGGTGATGTTAGTTCAAAACTTTGACAATGTAGTTGATGACTTTTTTTTCACTTGAATTTGATAAAATGAAAAGGGTATCTTAAGGAGATTATCAGCTTTCTATCGATATAATTGCTGTCAAATTTTGAATTAGGTAAGTAATTATTAGTTATTTTCTAATTGAGCTACCTCTAACGTGTTGCTTTATATATTGATTGAAAAATGACTATAACTTTTAGATGGTATAACATTTTTGAAATAAAAAAAATGCGTCACATTCTATGCTTCACCTACTATAAGGAAATTTTTTTTTTTTTGAATTTTGTAAAATTTTGAATGAGTTAAGGTGGTCAAACATGGGAGTTTTTTTATTCTGAAAATGTTGTAGCAAAAAATTCATAATTAATTATTTTTTAGAATAAAATTACAAAAAAATATGCATCACATCCAGGCATGAGTCTACTACTTATATATAAAATCTTATAATAAAATATTATCATTTGATTATGATTAAGGTGGTCAGACGTACACCTACTTATTTTTTTCCTAAAATTTTTGTACTGGTGCATTGAAATCTATACTTTTCACCAATCATACTAACTTTTTCTCAAAAAATGCCTAGTATTTTAGAAACTAAATTCAATTTTCTATAGATTCTATTCTTACAACTTTTTGATATTAGGTTCATAGCTAGTTGAAATTTTCACATCAAGTTGACTAACCCTGATTTGCTGATTTTTCATTGCCACTTAAGGGCATAGTTTGGCCCCTCATGATCTTGCACATACCCATGTATTCTATGTAAGAAGGAAGAGGAAATGGTGAACCACTTGTTCATCCACTGTGACTATGCCTCTAGTTTATGGCAAGGAGTTATAGGCAAGTTAGGTATCTCGTGGGCCCTAGACAGAGAAGTGCATCAATTTAATAACTAGAGAGCCCCCTCAAATCACCCCCTTCTCCAACTCCTTTGGTGTATGCTAACCCCCCACATCTGCTGGGCCATTTGGAAGGAGAGGAACAATAGGATTTTCAAAGAGGAGAGTATCAATCCCGACGCTTTCCTCCACATTGGAACTAAGCTCTTATAAGAAAATGCCAGGATGGCCAAATGGAAGCTCCCTCCTTACCCTCCTGCTGCTTGGGAAGTGAGTTTTGCTAATAGGTGGAACATTCTTGTCAGGTTCTCTAGGTTTGATGATGCTAAAAAGATAGCTAGAAAAGCTACCAAATGGGTGGGCCCCCCCAGAGGATGGATTAAATTAAATTTCGATGGGGCGGCAAATAATATAAGCCAAGGTGGGGGTGGCATTCTGAGAGATCACAGAGGTGACTGCCTGCTGGCCTATGCTGGTCCCATCAATAATAGCATGGTCACCTAGGCGGAAGGAATGGCTCTTCTCTGGGGGATTGAATTTTCTAAACATTTCAATGTCAGGCAGTTGGCTATCAAGGGGGATTCCATGGTGGTGGTTGAGGCTATCAAAAGTGGTGCTAGTGCGGGGTGGTGGGCTACACCTATCATTAGGGAGATCGGTGAGCTGATGAATAGCTTCCAGAGCACCACCATAACTCACACATATAGGGAAGGGAATTCTATTGCTGACTCAATGGCGACAATGGGCCTAAGGCAAGCTAAACTCAACAATTGGAGGGCGATTAGTGATTTACCTCTGGTGACTCAATAAATCATTGGGGGAGAAATGAATATCAAAGTTTAAATGTGCCATGATATTTTATTCATTGTGAATCCTCACTAGATCATGTGCTAGTGTGTCCCAATGATTTTTGCGATTATGGAAAAGAGAACCCATTTTCCCATAAATAATCATAATTACCCTTTAAACGTGTGGAGTAGACACCATCTGAATCAGAGAGCTTACTTGGCCAAAAAGGACAGCAAGTGTATCCTTGGTATTATTACTATTAATGGCACCTGGAGATCTGTTGGATCTAGTGGTATGGAGCCCGTTTCCCAAAACTTTTCCCAAAGCCTGCAGTTTAAGTTATAATTGAAAAATTTCTATAAATGCAAAGGGTTTATCAATTTTTGTAGTGATACTTAGCTCTGTGATTATCAGCTTATTCTAGCGAAGGAGGGGTTGAAAAATGAAATGGGAGGCAACACTCTCTGCATTGAGCCTGATAAAATCGATGAGATCTTCTCCTCGGATGCGCTGGTGACTCATTATTGCAAGGAGAGAAGAATTTGGGGCTTCATGGAGAGAATGAAGTGCGGGCATGATAAACAAATATCCAAACAGTTCATGTCATCTTGGAATAACAGAAGTGTCTTTGTTGGTGGCATTCACTTCCAGCTGAATGTGGAGGTGATAGCCAAGGTGACTGGCCTATCTATGAAGTGGAGAAAATACAAGAAAACTAGTCAAACTCCAGACCCAACTAGCCTTAACCAGTTCTTCAAGGATGGTGAGATACTGGTGAAAAAGTAGGGGGGTTTCAACAGGGAGGTGCTGCTGGATTTTTGGCCAAAAATCTAGCTCATTGTGATGAAATACTTCACTTTGGAAGGTAAGTTCACTATCTTCTACTATTACCATTTACCATTTCTAAACCATGTGAGGAACAAAGATTTAATATCCATCCCCTTCTTCCTGCTACACTCCATTGAAAGAAATATCCTTGACATCAAAGAGAACCCTGATAAGCAAATGCCTATCCTTCACTAGGGCCTCCTCTACCTTTATCAGTTCCACAAAGCCATTTGTCTAGCACCTTAGGCCCCCCTAGTTATCCAGGAAATGACACAGGAGGATTCCCAAGACAAAAATGAAAACCCCACCTAGTCCTCCTCCTAGCTCATTCGTATTACCGAGGAGACTATTCCTGGCACCAAAGATGGTAAGAATTAGAAAAAATGTGTCAAAAATCCATTTCTCAGGAAGGATGCCCAGGATGTGTCTTATGTATCCAAGTTTGAGGATATGAAAAATAGGGAGGATGATAGTACCCAGGATATTGATTGTAAGGCCAAAAAAAGAAAATTATTGGAAAGCCAGGTCAACCTGGAGGTGGACTTGAGTGGGTCAGGTAGAAGGAGGTCTAACAGACTAGCCAAAGAGCAATGCAAAACTAAAATATTGGAAATGGAAACTAAAGATCTTTTCATGTCTGACAAGGACTCCCAGTCGACTGAGTCCATGAATGATTCTTTGGAAGACCACATAAGCCCCCCTCATATCCTTGTTCAGGAACCCAAACCTACCATGGAAGCTCCCATCATCTCTTCCCCATCCCTAAGCCCTGCTCACAATCCTCTGGAGAAGCCCCCTTCCCCTGTTCACAACACTAAAGCAGTTGGGTGGAAATAATTAGTTTGGTTCCTATGTGTTGGTTAATTTTCTGAAGGGTTTAGCCCTAGGTCCCCCTATTTTGTGAATGGGGTTTTTATTATCTTTTATTGCTCTCTAGTTAGCCTTTGTGGCTTTTTACTGATACTTTACTTGATACTGCTAGTACTAGATACTCTGGTTTAATTCGTATGTTTAGTAAGGTGACTTTTGTTTTTGATAGAGGCAGATTTAGAACTGTTGAACACTGTTATACTGTTACTGCTACTTGACTGGTTACATTAATGTGCTACTAGTCCTCTGTTCTATGGTCCAACACCCTTCTGCTACTTTTATCTATCAAAAACATATTCCTCTGGTTAGGATCAACAAAACCTTCAAGTTGTTCAATGTATACCTCTTCCTCAAGTATCTCATTCAGAAATGTAGATTTAACATCCATCTGATAAGTTTTAAATCTTTTGTAAGAAATGTATGCTAGCAATATTCTTACTCCTTCAAGTCTAGCAATGGGTGCAAAAGTATCTCCATAGTCAACACCTTCTTCTTGTGCATAACCTTTGCATAGTAGTAATGCTTTATTCCTTGTAATATCTCCATTCTCATTCAATTTGTTTCTAAATATCCATTTGGTTCCAATCACATTTTTTTCTTGTGGTCTCGGTACTAATGTCCATGTCTTTTTTTCTATATTTTCTCAATCTCTTCATTCATAACCTTAATCCATTCATCATTTTCCAGTACATCTTTAACTGTTTTAGGTTGAAATTAACAAACTAAACATCTGTTGTTTCTCAACTTACATTGTTTCATCATTCCTACTCTGTTATTTCCAATTATCTAATCTTGTGGATGGTGTCTTTTCACATATGTTGCAAGTACAGGTTGCGTTCTCTATTTTTCAATGTGTTCTCCACTTGATCCATGATCATTATCTTCATTAGTAACAACTTTTTGATTCTCGGTCTATAAAGACTGTTGCTAGATAGAATTATCCCGTTGCTTGGTAATGTCAAACTATTGCTTGGGTATTGTTTCAGGTTCCTCAATGTAGATAAATCTACCATAGTCTTCTGGTTCCTTTTTTATTTTTTTGTCTTTCTTTTCTACAAACTCATCAACTCTTACATGTTGACTTTCAATCATCTTTTTAGTAGCCTTATTCAAATATTTATAAGCCTTTCTTTTAGTAGAATTACCTAAAAATATTCCTTCATCACCTTTTGAATCAAATTTCTCATTTCTATCATCTTTTAGAATGTAACATCTACTTACTTTTTTTTTGAAATAACTCACATTAGGTGTGTAACCATACCGTAATTATTAACTTGTCTTTTTTTATTCTTTCCTCAATTGAACTTAGTTTAGTGTGTAAACAACAGTACTAACAACATCTCTCTAGTACATCTTTGCAACATCTTTTTCCATTATCATTTTTCAAGCACAATCAACAATTGATCTATTTCTCCTTTTAGCAATCCCATTCTACTGGAGTGTTCTCAGTATAGATACATGTCTCTTAGTTCCATGCTCATTACAAAAATTAGTGAGCTCATTAGAAATAAATTCACCACCTCTATCTGACCTTAAGCATTTTAGTTTCTTACCACTTTCTTTTTCCACTTTTTCTTTATACCACTTAAACATTTTGAAAGCTTCATATTTTTATTTTAAGAACACGACAATCATCATTCTAGAGAGGTCATCAACAAATTTAAGATAAAATATATGTCTCCATAAGAACTCTTAATTCTCATAGGACAACACAAGTCAATATGAACTAGCTCCCAAATAGCATTAGATGAATAGTGTTTTCTCTTAAAACTAGACTTTGACATCTTGCCCATTTGACATTATTTGCACATTACATGGTTAGGTTTAGATATGCTTCATAAACCTCTAACTTTCCTTTTCTTACTGATCTTAACCATTTTATCAAAGTTCACATGACATAACCTCTTGCTCAACAACCATACATCTTCATTTTTAGCCAACAAATAAGAAGTTTCAGCATTTTCAAGATAGAATAAGTTACCTTTTGATTGTTCACTAGTACCAACCAATTTTCTAGCCTCATCATAGATTTTCACCTTTCTATTTTCAAATACAACTTAGTGACCTGTATGATTCAGTTGTGATACACTCAACATATTATAATTAAGTCCTTTCACTTAACATGCATTCTCAAATCTGATCTAATTATTTATCAGTACAGATCCTTTTCCTTTCACTAGACAAGGTGTATCACTTCTCATTTTCATAGATCCACCATTATAATGTTCAAGGTATTCAAATTTCTCTTCATCACTAGTCATATTATGTGTACACCCACTATCAATAATCCAAGTATCATTCTTGCTAACTTTAGAAATAAGTGTTGTTTCAACATACCTTTCTTCTTCTTCATAGTCTTCTTTCAAAACCACAAAGACCACTTCTATGTCTTCATCAGTCTCAGTGTCGGTGTCGGTATTGTCATCTTCATCTTCAACTAGGTAACATGTCTTATTTCCTTTATCTCTATAGTCTCAATTATCTCTCTTGTCATATTTCCAGTTGCCTTTGTTATCTTAGTTATCTTTTCTATCATTCTTCCTTTCATTAGATCTTTCATTAGTTTTTTCATCTTATTTCTTGTCAGGGCATCTTGCAACAATATCACCGATCTCTTGGCATTTAAAACATACCAAGGGTAGTTTACCTGTATATCTTCCTTTTTCTTTTTTTAGTCTTCTATCCATTAATGCTTCAAGTTCATCAAGTTCATTCTCTTCACCTTCAATATCCCTTTCATTTCTTATGTTATGTCTACTACTTGATTTTCCAATTTTTCAGAGATGACATAAATGCATGTTCAACTATAGGTACAATACTATTGTCATAGTTGTTTAGCTCAAATACAATCAATCTACCAATTAGACTATCAAGTGAAATATTATTACCAAGAGATGCTCTCATTTCATAAATTGCATAAAATCTAATAGCATAGGCTAGTAACAAGGTTATGAGAATCTTACTTACCACAGTGTCTTCATCAATAGTTCCACTTGCTCCTCGGATAGCATTCACAACCTTCTTGACTTGGTTGTTGTACTAACTGATGTTTTCACCTTGTTTCATTTTCATGTCATCAAACTTACCTCTTAGGCTTTCAAATTTATCCCTTAGCACATTCACATCTACTCCATGAACTAGTGAAAGCTTGTCCCACATATATTTTAGAGTTGTACATGTCTTAATGTCTTCAAATTCAGCATTTGATAAGGAACAAGCAATCTCAATCGACATAGCATTCTTTCATCTAATCGACAATCAAAGGACTAGTGGGTAAGATTAACTTATTTTTCAAGTAGTACAATGTACAATCTCCAATCTTTGATAGATATAACTTCATCCTACTTTTCCATGTTGAGAAGTTGTCTTTGTTCATCTTTGGCACCTCTCTCTTATACATCTTGTGATATTTTACTTAAGTCCTTCAAAATTTTATTTCAATCACTCTATGCTTTGATACAAATTGTTAGATAACTGATAGTGGGTGAATTAGTTAAGTCCAATTGTCCTATAGTCCCAAATACTCCCTGATGTATAAAAAAATTATTTTAAATCAATTTAATCAACTTCGTAAAACTTTAACTATGCCTTTTTGTTCAACTACCGAATACCAGTAAATTATCTAGTGAATATCTTGATCAAACTAGTAGTTGTAATGTGTAAAGAAAAATAACAATTCATCACATCTATACACATATAACACTTTGATTTTTAATGTGGAAACCTGGTTAGGCAAAAAACCACTTGGTACCGGTAACCCAAAAATAGTTCACTCTTTTGAAGTGAGATCAGTTAAGAGCCAACCCTATTAAAGGTTACAATAACACACTGTAAGGTGTGACCTTGTTAGAGGGTTTATCACTAATAGTTCTCTATGACCAAACATTCACTATGGAGTCAACATGAAAACAATCAACATTCATTGAATGTCATAATGAAATATAAAATACTATTAAGTCGCACTCAGTTAAGAGATCTATCTGATTCAAATACAACTTTCTTTTGTAGATTTTCAAATCTATGCTAAGATAAAAATACCTCTGGCCTATATACTCAATTCAATCTCTTTGTATCCTCCAACTTTGTTCTAATTAGTTAATTCCTTTCTCTGATGCTCAGTGTAATATGCAGTATTGCTTGGTTTTGTCTTCAACCTGTTTGACCAGGTTCACATGAATGCAATCTTCTCACGTGCATTTTAGAAATAATTATGAATATCTTGTCTCCTTTTAGAGACATAATAAACTATTTTCTTTCTAACCATATATTTTGCCTCTTAATCTACAATGTTGATTTTTCCACTTTAACCTTCCTTAGAACTTGTGTCTTTCACATGTTTCATTCTCCATCATCTGATCATCCTTGAATTTTATCATCCATTTGATCGTTATAATTTATTTTTATCTTTAACCTCAGAATCAACCATAATTGTCCAACTCATCATCTTTAGCCGACAGTCATATATTCCATTCATTTATTTCTCTCGGTCAATACCGTGATGTGTCACTGACTTCTAACTTAGTTAATATTGTACTCGGTATAAACTACACTTGCTCGGTGTATACTAAGTTATTCATTTACAGGTGACCCCATAATAGTGGGTTACAGTTTTTTAGACATGCTAATTTTTGCTGAAATAACACATGTTTAATAGAATATGATGATTTAAGCCTTGAGAGGTTCCATTTGAATGAATTAATTACAAATGGTTAGCTCAAATCCTCTTAGATAAAAAAAACATTGATATAATATTTATACTGCCCATTCATACCTACAATGGAGTCTCCTTTGCACTTATTAAAATACTAACAAAAAATCACTTTGACTTTATCTTTTGGTAGATCAAATGAATCCATTTGACAAACCTATCTATGTAGTAAGGTACTACTGAGAAAAATATTTCCAATGATTATAATGTTAATCTATATTAAGTCTATTATGACTTTGTATTTTTAGTTTTACTAAACATAGATATTTTACCGTATGTCTACCTCTATATTTGATGGTTATGGAAAAATAGTAAATGAGAGAAATAAAATTCAAAAAAAAATCTATGTCCTAGGTATTGAAGTTCTTTTTCCATAAAATAAAAATAAAAATGAAATTGGACAAATACACGACACATTATAATCTATGTAGTCAAGGTATGTCAAAATTATGGTTTAGTCAACTTCGAACATTAATAAAATATGCAATCATCATTGATAATGTCATAAAACCAATTTCATGCCCTTCATATGGATGTTACAAAACTAAATTCAGATATATCTATTTTAGAAAAAAATTAAACTCTATGAAAAAATGTAACTCTTTGAAAATGATATTTTCAACAACATACTAGTTTTCGTGGGAGAAATTAAAAAACCATTCAACTCAACTAAAAAATAAAAATAAAAAAATATTTAGAATCTAGACAAAAAAATCTTAAAAGATTCTAATTTATTTCATCTTTTGATTTCAAACGGTTTAAGGACAAGATGCATTCGAATTTGATATATTTTTTTTAAATGTAGAGTTTAGTGTCCATTCAGGCCAAAAAGTGTAGCCCACTATTGTGGGTTCACCCATAATGACCACATAAACTTGTTCATTCTTGATCTTCAATCCATAACATAATTATGTAATACAATCAAATCACTAGCGTAATGTCATAGACTCATCAATAAGTTACCTAATGAGTACCATAGCCATATCTTTCTCATACATCTCATCTTCAAGGAAATTTCTCATTCCTTCATCATTATTTCTTTCTTTAGATGTTTGTAACTATCATGATAAGTATAGTTGAAACTAGTTGACATCAATGATAATATAATAACTTATTTAATCTATCACATATACCTTAGTAGCTTGGTGATCATCAATCACTATCTTTTCAAGTAATCAATTAGTTGTCAAACTCTTCCTCAAGATATTCAATCAGTTGTAGTCTATCAAGTCTACCTTTAGTTTTTACTGATAAAACTACCCCCTTGTTTATATGGTTATGTAGTTATAAAAATGTCTTTATAAATTGGTTACCAATATTGATTCTTGTAGAGATTTCCAATCATATGACAAGAACAATCAATATCAATAGGAATTTTTGAAATGAAGTCTCCCACTCACTCTGTTACAGTTGCTCCTTCGACTGTGGTTGTAGGCTCTAGTCCTTTGGCCCCTACTAGCCTCCTAGGTTCCTTCTTGTTGGCCCCTATAGGCCCTAGCTTCTTAGTGGATGGGACCTGTTCCCTAGTTACCCTCTCTCTATCTTCAACTTCCCTCACTTCTGCCTCCCAACTATCAATGTTATTGCTTGTGCTGCTTTGGGCACCTCTGCGGCCCCTAGGGCTCCTACTAAGGTTGCGACAGTGGATTTTTCTCTTGATGGGATTTCCATGGAGACTCTCCTGTCGGGTCTCGAAGCCCTCTTGGAATCACATTTTTCTCAGCTCCCTCCCGGGCCTACACCTAGACCTGCTTCGGGGAAATCTGTCTGCAGTGCCTTCCTGGTTTACATAAATATTTTAGGTGAACTGGATGAGGAGACTATTTCAGAGATTAATGAAGCCACCTCTGACTTGTCTTCTCATGCCCTGATCTACAGATTCAAGGGTCACTAGCCTAGCTTGCCAAACCTACATTCATGGATTACCAAGCATTAGGAGCCCCTTATCTTTGGTAAAATCCACATTTTTCCTATGGCTAAGGGTGTTTTGTGGCCAAATTTGACAATATAGTGGATAGAAAGTCTATCCTTTGTGAAAATTTCTTTAGTTGGGATGGTTGGTTCATGTTGATGATGAAACCTTGGCATCCAGACTTTGCCCCATCCTCTAAAGTGTTTAATAAAGTGCCCATTTGGGTAAGACTGCCTAATCTTCCCCTCCATCTGTGGGGGATGCTTTAGGTGATTTTATTTTGGTAGATGAGAAATCTTTTGATTTTCTTCACTCTACTTATGCCTGTATTCTGGTGGATATAGACACTTCTAAAGGTCTTCCTACTAAGATCAAGCACATTACCCCTAGTGGTAGAAGTTGGATTCAACACTTGGATTATGAAGGCCTCCCCTTCAGATGCAGAAGGTGCTTCAAGACAGGTCATGTTTTAGACCATAGTGAGCTTCAAAATTTTAAAAAGACTTCCTTGTGGTAGAAGGGTGTCTCTTCCCAGCACTATACGATGAAGAGGGTGTCCTCTCACTGAAGTTTTTCACAAGTGTTGGAGAAGGTTGGCCCTGCGTCTTCTTCCCTTCATCAAACTTTAGTTGTTGGAGCAGTTGTGGGTGTTGATGTTCCTCCTTCTTCTTCAATTTGTGTGTGGGTTCCTCCTACGTCCAGGGTGTCCTCCCTATCTTTTGGTGCTGACCCTATTGTTGACTTTGCTCCTCCTAGCTCTTTTGTAGAGTTTTCTTTTGGGCTTGTCCCCGTGGGTCCTTCTATAGGCTATGTCCCTCTCCTTGGCCCTAGCTCTTTGTTGGCTGCCTTTGGGTAGGGTGTTGCCCCCTCTGGGGGCTTTGTTTCATCTGGTTTGGAGTTATTGGTTTGGCCGAATGATGTTGCTAAGGTTGAGGAAGGATGGATCAAGGTTAAAGGAAAACATTCCAACCGATCTTCACCTTCTTTAAATATGACCCTTTGTTCCCATCAGAAGGGGGCTAAAGGAAAATCCTAAATTTTTGGGATCTTCATTTGGCTGGGTTTACTTGGGGGCTTGCCCAAGTTGTTTGTTCCAGGTTGTGGGAGCCTTTTGGAAAAACCCTCATCAAGGTCTTGAACCATTTCATCTTTGTCTATCTTTGGTGACCTTCTTGTAAAGGGTTTCAGGTCCCTTCAAAACTCATTTTCCTTAATATCAAAAACATTGATTCTTGTAGTGCCTATTTAAAGGCACTTTGTTTGATTGAATAAAATATCAAAAATATGCATTTCTAGTTGTCAATAGTAATGGAGGGAAGATTATGATTAATTAAATAGCTAAATAATAATTTTGAAATCAATGTATCTAAATAAATTGGGATAAAATAAAAAATAATAATTTAATTAGTATGGATAGAAGAATTGGTGTGATTAATATGAACTTAAATGATGAAAATGCTTTAGCTATATTTAGCTATAATCAATATCTTTGAATTTAGTGGGATTCACATCAATGCATATATGGAAAACAATATATGCAAGTAAATTTCTTAAAATTATACTAAGGAAAAATGTTTTTAGACTCAATCTTGACTTGGTATTTATCTAGTTTGTCAATAATTACTCCAAGGATATCTAATTGAGTCTCTTGCGAATACGTTTTCCTAAAAAGTCACAAAAATCCTCATTAAATACTATTTTTATGGGTCTTTATAGATCCAATATTCTTCAAACCAAAAGTCATCATATTCAAACAATAGGTTCATCAAGGACAAGTGAAGGTTTCTTTATGCTAAAATAATATCATGGCTCACTCTTAAGTCCATAACTATGTCAATATTGGGTAAGGAAAAGTTTTCCTTAGAGTTCAACCTGAAGTCTCTAAAATTAGTTCATATATGTAGATGCCCCTAATGAGTTTTAGTGATGACAAAAATTCTTGAAACCCACTCCAGATAATTAGTAGACTGAATGAACCTAATGTTGCTTAAGGGTACATTTTGTGAAGCTTTTGTTTTACTAATTTTATATTAGAGAAGTGATGAGAAAGTAGTGAGGGTGCAAGCCTATACATGTCTATACAGGTGTAGTGTCATACATTGTACCCTGCTAGAATTTCACACTCCTTTTTGTGGCCTTGATTTAGTGTGATTTCCTTCTACATCCTTATGAGCCTATTTTGACCTTATCTCATCCAAATTATCATCATATGATGATGAGATGACTTGATATAATGATGTGCACCTATGCACTTTGCAACCACCTTTCATTTATCCTATTTTGGGTGTACTATGGTGGCTAGCATCATAATCCACCTAAAAGGGCCCTAATTAAGATGCGCCAATGTGCCAGTTCTTACAATTCATGATTGGAAAGTGATATTTTAATATGATCATTGGAAGTTGGCCTAAATATAAAAATGCCTTGACAACCCTATATGAGGGCATCAATCCTAATTCATTTAAACATCTCTCTTACTTCACACACACCCTAGACCAAGGGTAATTGAGAAGATTTTATTCATATTTGAGTACAAGGAGCATCAAAATATAACATGTTATGTTCAAGTATGTGTTCATGATCGATTTTGTTATAATATATCATGTTATTACATCAAAACTTGGTGGACTATCTAAAATCATCACATCACTGTTATTATCAATCTTAAAGTACTATTATTTTAATTTAAAACTTCTATGCAAGCATTTAAATTCAAATTTAGCATCTTTCCTATGAAGAGTAAGCTCTATTTTCTAATCATCAAAGCTATGGTGGATGTTAACACCTACCCAAGGTTTGAATAAAGCAAAATCTTATACAACCCAACATGTTTCCTCTCTTTTTTGTGTGTAGATTGCATATCCAACAATAGAGGTTTGAAAATTTTCAAAGAGATAATTGAAACATACAATTGCAGATTTTTGACAAATGGAAAATTATGGTCATTATTAATCTGCTCCAACGATTGATTCATTTTCATTAAAATTTTGGGCTCGAGCAATCTATAAATAATCTCGATTTAGAATCTACATGTATCAGGTGACAAAGACACCTTTGGTCAAGGGCATGCCACTTCTTAGATGGACACTATCAAACCTAGATTTCAGACATGGGTTCCTTTATGTATCCCATTTCTAGATTTGGTCTATGAATTTTCCTTACAATTCTATATCTTCTTTTAAGTGCTGATTTTGGTCAATTCCTAGCACTTCACCTACTTCTTGCATCATTTTCTCATTTCAATCATATCCAATCATATCGTTCAAATGAAAAAAAATCAACCACATTGTTGGCTTTCTTAAGAGACTAAAGTTGAACCTAATTGGTTTTCCCCAATAAAACAAAACTTTAGAAATTATTTTTGATTTATGTTCTTAGGCTAGCCTCTATATTCCCTATATTTTAATAAGACTACATGCAAAGTTAACACTTCTATCTTGAAATATAATGTTATGATTTTTTTTCTTTTCTTAGAGTGAAGGACGATGCAACAAATGTGATATTAGGTTTTGTGTTGTTCCTAGATTTCTCTCTTGTGATCCCTTAACTAATAAAGGAAATTTCTCTTGATAGTTTGGAAGATCAAGACAACTTCTCTAAGAAATGTCTTCATTTATAGGTGATGTATTATTGTTATTTACACTAGAATATTATTTTACTATATGTTAACTCTTGATTCTTGCAATTAAAAGATCCAACATTCACACCAAAGTAAGCTCTCTCATCGACTTCTAAGACGAACCCAACTTTTGATCTTCTAATAGTATGCTATCTTACAATCTTGCCTGTTTAGAAATGGCTTCAACATTTTGGAATGTGTCTAAAATTAAAAGCCTTTATTATTACAATGTATAAATTGAAGGTAGACACGCTGAAATTATGTGGATTACAGTCTAACTGATATAATAAATGAGTTGCTAATACTATGATCTTGCAATGATTTAGCCATATGTATTAGAGAAACTTAGAAAGTATCCTCATTAGTATTTTCAACAATGGGGCTTCCCCATCTCCTCTACTGACGCTAGATTCTAACCTAGAAGATACATTATTTGGGAAGCTTTATCAAAATCCATCATTTTGCAGCTTCCACGGTGATGACTTCTCTAAGAAACGTGTTTAGTGCCTCGCCAGGAAAATTATCAAAAATGGCCTCACTTCTGCCGATATTACCTCGGATTATCTTTCATACTACAGCTTGCACTTCCTCCTGATTTCTTATCTAATCCATGCTACCTATATAGCATAGTCATGTGGAGACGATTCATTAATACTCATAAATGCGGCGACTAGTCTCCTGACGATCACGATGTATCGCTAATATTCTACTGATATTTTAAGACGAGAGATTATCTTGTTGGTCTTTTTTGGCTTTTGCGGACTGGATTATTATAGAGATTTCAGTAGCCGGTAGAACTTTGCGAAATGTTACAAGCCAGGAACGACCAAAAAGATAATCTTCAATCTTAAAATAACAGTAGAATATTAATGTCGTGATCGTCAGGAAACTCGTCTAATGGCAGTAAATCTTATAGGGTCTCAGTGGAAGTAACGGTGTAAGATAAAGGAAATGATTGGTATTCTAATGCGAGCTGAATTAACTCATATTTCAGACAATTACAAATTAAAATAAGAAAATAATAACCCTTAAAAATGGAGGAATATGTAACGCATGGTAGTGGAAGAGTCCTTCATGTTTACCTATTTGAAAGCAGCTAATCATTCCGCTATGAACAAGAAAAGATTTTAGAAAGTAAGAGAATAGCGAGGATAAGAAAAGCAACCAAACTGCCATTTTTCTGTTGTTTGATGTGTTGGTTGTGGATTATTCCTTCTGATCTTCAACTTGGAGATTTACGCTTTGATAGATAATTTAAACAAAACTTTGACTCTATCACCACTCTAAAGTCTATAAGGAAGAGGGCCAACTGACAAGGATCAACAATGAGATCCTTCTTCACTTTAAGCCTTAAGCTTGGGTGGGTGTACCCTTGACTCACTTCTCTAAAGGAGTCACCAAATAGATATTCAAATAGGTCTTTTACAAACAAACTGAAGGTATGATCATTTAAATTGTGTGTGTGGTTGAAAACCATGAAAAATTTTCAGTGAATGGACCAGTGCCTTAACCTAGGGCAAAGAATCACCCAATTGCATATATCAGCTCAAGATCTTAAGTCAAACACTCTTAGACTCAGGATAAGTGCTTTGCCTATTACCCCTCTCCCTCAAGCACTTAGAACATCAAATTCTTACTTGGTTGTAAACTCACTGAACTCATCCAAAAGACTTTAATCCTAACTTTGTGAGGAGCTCAGAGATGACTTCAAAATGCTCTTTGTTCACCATATGCTAATACACTTTGTGAAATTAACATATATGAGCCTAGAACCAAGACAAGAAGACATACACAAATGCACGATTGGAACCCAATAGCATTCTCATTAACATATTCAGAATCAATATACAATCAAAGCAACACTAAGATAGGAAGCAGGCCCAAAATCCAGTTTCTCCTTCATCAAAAAATACATAAGTCTGTAACCTGGGACCAAAAAAGAAATCTTGGAACCCTCTCTAAGTCAAAAAACTAACTATTTATACCACTAGCTACCTTGGAATCCTCAAAGAAGATGCATCAAGCTTCGGGCAACTAGGGTTAGGGTTTCAACTACCCAACCAACTGAAACAACCACAAAATTACTGCAAAGATGAAAATCAGGCGATCTAGGAGAAGGCAGATCCAAGAATGATCTGTAATCATGAAAAATCTCAGAGTACTGTAGTAGAGATCATGAATCTACCATGAAAATTGATTAAATTAGTCACCTGCAACATGCCTCGAGCAATAAAATAGTCCTTCACACGGCACAAAGGTCTTTGCAATTAATCATGGTGCTCACTGGACCACACTGCAACGGCAAACAGATCATCTCCCACCAGCACCAGTCGCTTCTACATTGAATTTTGGTCCTTCTGGTCACAGAAAACCCTCTGCAAATTTGAAACCTGGTAGCAATGGTCACTTTATGGTGCCATCAGAGAATCAGTGGTCGATATTCAAACTGAGACCAACTTTAAGTCCCAACCATTAGATCCACTCCATCTCGCTATTTCCATGCACTTTATACATCTTTAAACAAAATCAACGGTCGTCGTTACACCGCGATGCTAAAAGTCGAGCATCTAACCTCAACGGTATAACGACAACCACATGATCTTCACAGACTTGCAAATTCTCTACTTCCTTTGAAAACTATGGCCCCACTGACAACATCCAGCTCGTCACCCCGCTGACCAATGAAAATCAAGCACATCATCACCACCGAGCAGACAGGTCCCACCGCAAATAAGCCTTCGAAATCGAATGTTGGTCGCATGATCGCATGGGTTGGAAAGATTCCATGCGATCACACGACAACCACAGGATCAAGAATCTTTCCAAATGAACTAGGCCCATCTGCCATCCTGCCACCTCAGACCAAAAGGAAGATGCCAAATCACCACCTACCAACGGGCCCCAGCATAAGAAGTAACCGGTCGCATGGTCGCATGTCAAAAATTTCTGACATGTAATCATGCGACAACCAATCATTTTAAAGCCTCTAAAGACCCGGGCCCACCATCCGATCGCACTTGCACAATAAGACCGATGGACAAGCAGTGTTGGCAAAAGGGAAGAAATGCGACATCGAAAACACACAGGGTTTTTAAAAATATTGTGGGTTTTCGACACTTAGGTAGATTCCGAGAACATTTCCTGCAAACCTTAAAACTTAAAATTCTCCCTGGGTTTTGCAAATTAGGAGATACGATCTGGACTGGAGCTAGGTGACACAATAAAGAGCACAGGGCTAAGGGCACACATCATAAAACCTCATAGATTTTCTTCGCAAAATAAAAGTGTGACTGCAAGCCGGGTAGAGACAACATTATGAAACATTTGCAGGGAACAGGCCATTTTCATTGGATTTTTGCTATGACTGAAAAATGGACTAACATGATGCATATGAAGTATCAATGAAAATGCCAATTATAAATCTTGAAATTTAATTGAGTTGTGGCAAACTTGCTTTCACAAATATCTTCATTGCTTTTAGTGAATTTGAATAAATCATTTTTTATGGAATTTTAAGCTTGAGATTTAGATACGTTGCTATGTGCATGTTGGAGATCAAAGGAGTGTTTTGTACGGTCTACTTCTATCATCTATCAGGTACAGTATTAGTAAGGCACTACAATTTTATTCTCTGATGTTGTCAAACTTTCATTCGTAGATAGCATTAATTAGTCTGAACTCTACATTTCTAAATTTATTTGTCAGATTTTGCTTTGCATGTTTTGGTGTTTAGCATTTTTGAAAAAACTCTCTCTGAGGTTTTTTAATGCATGTCAAGCAAAAAATCTATTTTTACTTTTATTCTTTTTCCAAACATAATGTGAAGTATGCTATAAATTTTATAAAATTCCTCCTACAGACATAACAGATCAAGCTTTGCAAGGTGTAACTTTGCAACTATCTTAAATTGAGGTTGTAGACCTCAATAACAAGAAATTGGTGAACACAAATCTCGGCCTTTTCTGGCAAAAGAAAGATAAAAGAACATAGTTGATATTTATATTCCACCTTCAAATCTGCCATTAATGAAATAATAAAACTTAAATATAATCCTAACTAAAATAGTAACCCAAACCTAAATCCAAACCCTCACCTTAGGCCTAAACATTATGCAAACACTAACACTTGCCATAATCCTAACCTTAACCTAAACTCTTAATCCAAGCTATTATCCTAACCCTAACCCTCACAACTTGCCATACCCAAAATTCTATCCCTAACTATTATGTAAACCCTAACTATAACCATAATCTCAATTCTAATCCTAAACCCTAACATAATCCTAATCGTAATTGTAACCTTAACCCCAACCTTAATCCTCACAGCCTGCCCACAATCCAAACTTTGTCCCTAAACATTATGTAAACCCTTACTATAACCATAATGTCAATCCTCATATTAAATATTATTCATGATCATAACCTTCACCCTAACCAAAATTCTAATCGAAATGCTTATATTAACCCTAAACATTATATAAACCCTAACACTAACCATAATTCTAACCATAACCCTAAACTCTAACCTTAACTAATAACGCTAAATTTAACTATATTGATAACCTGAAACCTAACCCAAACCCTGACCATGTAAATTATAACCTAGAAGATAGATTATTTGGGAACCTATATCCAAATAGTTTATTTGGGATCCTTTATCAAAATCCATCATTTGTAGCTTCCACGGTGATGACTTCTCTCCGTTTAAAGAAATGTGTGTAGTGCCTGGCTAGGAAAATTATGAAAAACGGCCTCACTTCTACCGATATTCAACTTGGATTATCTTTCATACTATAGCTTGCACTTCCTCCTAATTTCTAATCTTTTTCATGCTACCTATATAGCATCGTCACATGGAGATAATTCATTAATACTCATAAATGCAATGACTAGTCTCCTAACGATCATGATGTACCATTAATATTCTATTGATATTTCAAGACTGAAGATTATAATGTTGGTCGTTCTTGGCTTGTGGGGAGTGGATTATAGGGATTTCCTAAACTTTTCGAAAGACACAAGTCAGGAACGACCAAAAGATAATCTT
>BSBK01014842.1:0-35000 GCA_027943335.1 Chamaecyparis obtusa | reverse complement strand
CGTATCAATCTTCTAACTTTATACTTTCTTTTTTACTGGTGGAAATGAGAAATCGCATTCAATATATTATAAATGTAAACCCCCTAGCCTCTTTTTATTCACGATATAAAAAAGAGCGAACAGAAATAAAAAGAGAACTAGGGATAATCAGTTTTGAACTGATGACTTTCACCACGTCAAGGTGACACTCTACCACTGAGTTATATCCCTTTCCTATCCTCATCCAGAAGGGAAATTGTAAGAGTAAGAACTTCCCATTCCCAAAGAATCGATAAATTCCACGAAACTATATCATTATTCCCCGAAAGTTATATCTTGTTCTCATACTTTTTCAAAACCTCGTAAAAAAAAGAATGAAATCATTTTTTCACTAGTTACAAATTGACATTTTCTATTGAAATACAAAATTTCATTTTGTAACTAAATAGGCAAAGAGTTCGTTTTTTTTTCTTTTTATATTTATTCTGCATTTTATATTTAGATGCACATAATAGAATTCAAAAACTTTCCCTAGATTTTCTTACCTTATATTGCCGATTGGTGCACACAGCCGCTCGGAACATATATTCTATTTATACCATTTTATCATAGGCCATCGAAATAATCCTGAGTAGCCAAACCATGCCACCCAAATCAAAGCACAAAAGTCAAAATTTTTCATCAAATTGATTCCCAGTTAAATAATGCATAACTACACGGATAAGCTGACATTAACCCGTCAATTTTGAATTGAATTTATGATTCAAAAAAATGATATTTCGAGATATCAATAAAAAATGAGCATGTTAATAATAAAAATGGATAAAAAAAAAAGATTATCACTCTCATTCTTTTTAATAGAGAAAGAAGAATGAACCCCGAAGGATTCGGATAGTTTTTTTTTCTATTTATATTTTATATATTATATATAATATATATATATATAAATACTCGAAAAACAAAAATGTCCTCAAAAGAATTGAACGAGAAGCCGTATGAGGTGAAATTCTCATGTACGGTTTTGTATAGTGGCAGTAGAGGTAACTTTTCTGTCAACTTTTCCACTATCACCCCTAAAAAACCAAACTCTGCCTTACGCAAAGTCGCTAGAGTACGATTAACTTCTAAATATGAAATCACTGCTTATATACCTGGCATTGACCATAATTTACAAGAACATTCTGTAGTATTAGTAAGAGGTGGAAGAGTTAAGGATTTGCCCGGTGTTAAATATCACATAATTCGAGGAATCTTAGATGCTGTCTCAGTCAAAAATCGGAAACAAGGGCGTTCTAGTGCGTTGTATATTCTTATCTAAGATTTGTATCATTTTATGATGATGCCATGTCAATTGCTAAAAACATGTAAAGTATATGGCTAACCCAATAACGAACGTTTTATAAGGGGACTAGAGCAGGCTAAAACAATAAGGATAATATATGTCTAAGGTTTAATATTGAATTCATTTGATAAGTTTTCCCTTACTTAGTGTGTGTTAATATAAAATTGGAAATGTCTTGACTTTTTTGGAGCAGATTCAATTCAAATAGCATTGATTTAAAACACCCTTTCCTTTTTTTATACTCTTTTTAAAACCTAAGGACCTAATCGTATAGATATAGAAAATACAAGATTTCTAATCATAGCAAAAGAAAGGAAACGGATACTCAATTGAGAATGAGTAAACATAATTCTATGCATAAGAATATATATTATATCATATATATAATATGCAGATAGAATCATGTGGAAAGCCGTATTCGACGAAAGTCGTATGTACGGTTTGGAGGGAGATCTTTGCCGCCTTTAGAGATCCACCCTACAATATGGAGTTAAAAAGCCGAAATAAGTAATGATTAGTCTTTATGAAATAAATTTATGAACCTTTTTCACACTCATGTCACGTCAAAGTACTGTAGAAAAGAAAATTGATAAATTTGATCCGATTTATCATAATCGATTAGTTAACATGGTCGTTAACCGTATTCTTAAACACGGAAAAAAATCATTAGCTTATCGAATTTTTTATCAATCTCTAGAAAAGATTCACGAAAAAACAGAGAAAAATCCACTAATTGTTCTACGTCAAGCAATAGACAAATTAACTCCCAAATTGATAGTAAAATCAAAACGTGTAAGTGGATCCACTTATCAAGTTCCGATTGAAATAAAAGAGAAAGAAGGAAAAATACTTGCTATTCGTTGGTTATTAGAGTCATCCCGAAAACGTTCTGGTCCAAATATGCAATTCAAATTGAGTTACGAAATAATGGATGCTGCCAGAGAGAAAGGCAATGCTATACGCAAGAAGGAAGAGATTCATAAAATGGCAGAATCCAATAAAGCTTTTGCACATTACCGTTAATCCATTAACTATATAAAATAGATCTACAGATCTATTCCATTCTGATCAATAAAAGAAAACTTACTTTATCAAAATTTTATTGGAACGAAAACGAAAGGAAAAGAAGAATGAAAAAGAAATCATAGATAAATGATAATAAGGAGATTCTAAAGAAAATGTTGCTTAAATATTAATTGAAGTTACTAACTAATGATCCGGACAAAATGAAAAATGCATTTTCAATTAATACCTTTAAATCATTTTTATGAAAGAATTTCATTTGCTTCTCTTCTATGGAAGTTCCATTTTTCCAGAATGCATCCTTATTTTTGGCCTATTTCTTCTTCTAGTAATCGATTTCATTTCTGATCAGAAAAAGACAACTTGGTTCTATTTCATCTCTTTAACAAGTTTAGTGCTAAGCATAGCTTTTTTGTTATTTCAATGGAGAGAAGAACCTACGATCAGTTTTTTTGGTAATTTCCAAACAAACAATTTTAATAAAATATTTCGGTTTCTCATTTTATTATGTTCCACTTTATGTATTCCTCTATCCGTGGAATACATTCAATGTACAGAAATGGCTGTAACAGAGTTTTTGTTATTCATATTAACAGCTACTTTAGGAGGAATGTTTTTATGTGGTGCTAATGATTTAACAACTATCTTCGTATCTTTAGAATGTTTAAGTCTATGTTCTTATCTATTATCTGGATATACCAAAAGAGATGTACGGTCTAATGAGGCTATTATGAAATATTTACTTATGGGTGGAACAAGTTCTTCCATTCTTGCTTATGGTCTTTCTTGGCTATATGGTCTATCTGGAGGTGAGATTGAAATTCAAGAAATAGCCAATGGTCTTATAAATACACAAATGTATAACTCTCCAGGAATTTGGATTGCACTTTTCTCTATAACGGTAGGAATTGCATTCAAGCTTTCTTTAGTTCCTTTTCATCAATGGACCCCCGATGTATATGAAGGAGTGCGATTCGTTTTACAAATAGAAACTCTATAGACATGTGGAAAAAAGATTGTTATTCCCACTTGGACTAAGACATAACTTTTACCAAAAATTTGAATTGAATTAAGGTAAAGCAAAGTAAGAAACAAACGAATTTTTTTTTGATTTGAATAAATAACTTTTACAAATTAATTATTACGGGTAGTTTTTACAAAGGATCAGATTAATGACGTGTATAATATTTTTATTCTTAACGTAGATGCTATATAGTAAGTTTTCATTCTTCAGAAACTACGAGTGTAAAAAAGAAGGCATCCGTCGACAAAAAGATTACCCTAAGATGAGCATCTCATGACTATTCAGAACGATTTAAATCAGATGGTTTTATTTTTTCTTTTTAACTCTTTCATAACTGAACTTAAAAAATAAGAAAAAAAAAAAAAAGATTGACCATACCATAATAACCACTGAGTAAGGATTCCTCGGAAAGTTAAGGATTAGTTATTCTTTATATCAATTGAATAGATTCAATCTTATACATACACGAGGAAGGTAATAAAAAAAAAAAAGAGAATCAAACGATTATGCTCATTTTTTTATCACTTAGGAGCCGTGCGAGAAGAAAGTCTCATGCACGGTTCTGAATGAGAGAAAGGAGGGAAAATTCCTCTTTTCGACTCTAACTCCCCCACTCCAGTCGTTGCTTTTATTTCTGTTATTTCAAAAGTAGCTGCTTCAGCTTTAGCCACTAGAATTTTTGACATTATTTTTTATTTTTCATTGAACGAATGGCATCTTCTTTTGGAAATATCAGCTATTCTTAGCATGATATTAGGAAATTTAATTGCTATTACTCAAACAAGTATAAAACGTATGCTTGCATATTCATCGATAGGTCAAATTGGATATATGCTTATTGGAATAATTGATAAAGACTCAAACAATGGATATGCAAGTATGATAACTTATATGCTGCTCTATATTTTTATGAATTTAGGAACTTTTGCTTGTATTGTATTATTCAGTCTACGTACAGGAACAGATAACATTCGGGATTATGCAGGATTATATATGAAAGACCCTTTTTCAGCTTTGTCTTTATCTTTATGTCTGCTATCTCTAGGGGGGATTCCTCCATTAGCAGGTTTTTTTGGAAAACTTTATCTATTCTGGTGTGGATGGCAAGCAGGCTCCTATTTATTAGTTTCGATAGGACTCTTTATGAGTGTTGTTTCCATATATTATTATCTGAAAATAATTAAGTTATTAATGACTGAAAGAAACAAAGAAATAACTCCCTACGTGCAAAATTATAGATTATCTTCTTCAATCTCAAAAAATTATATCGAATTTAGTATGATTATATGTGTAATAGCATCTACTTTACTGGGAATAATAATGAATCCAATTATTGCAATTGCCCAGGATACATTATTTTAGAGATTGAGATTTTTTCTATAGAATTTTTCTTACTTACTAACTCAAAAAAGTCAGAATTGCCCTAATATTCATATTCTTAAAATCGCAGGGAATAGGCTGAAATTATAAGATGAACTTCTAATTACAAAATCAACTTGATCGTTAAATTAGAAGTTCATTTTGTACCAAAATATAGATTTTCTATCTGATAAAAAGTCGTTCAAACGTGCGTAAATGAATTACAAATATTTGAAAATATTTTGTAATTCTTAACTTCTATTTAAGATTAAAAGAGATAGTTAAGAATTACAAAACAGGGATGGAGATAATCTAATCTCGATACTGAATTGAATCGAGATAACCTTGCTGCGATTCTTTCATCTCAAAAATATTGTGAGCAGAGTGTAATAACTGCTTATTGTGCATCCAGCAGGAATTGAACCCGCGACTTCCCAATTATGAGTTGGGTGCTTTTACCATTCAGCCATGGATGCTATGGTAAAGTGATTTTATTAGAATCAATATGGTAACCAATTGAATTCTCATTTTCAACAAAAAATAGATTTGGGATTGTTAGCAATTTCTGTAGGACAAAATGCTAATTAATGAATAATACAGATAGATAAGATCGTATAAATAGAGATTCTTTAATTAATTACGTTCTTTTCTATATATCTATTGTTCTAAATAGGGCATAAAAATCCTATTTTTGGTATATTTGGCTTCGTATTCGTATAATATATTTGTTATAATATTAATGTTGAAATATTGTATTATTTACTAATTCAATTCTATCTCAATAACAATCAACTTTTTTTTGACGAATTATTCAATAGTTAGTTGAATAAGTTGTATTAACTACCTCTTACTTATTATAATTATTTTTAATAAGTAATAATTTAAATTTTTTTATAGAACAAAACAACATAATGAACAGAAAAAAACCGTGGTCTACGGATCCTATTGGAAAGACCCAAGAAATAGCTTGGTTCTTTAGCGTTCAGTCGAAATTTCAAGATTACATGATGGAAATATTCGTTCCATGGAACGAATCCAATTTGGTGAGATTGCTAAGTCAAATATTTTCTGGTCGAGAAAGTGTTGTTAAGCTTTTTGATTTTCGGATTCTTAGTACATTACTTATACGGGATATACGTATATTTATTTTAAAAGGTCAAGCAATAAAAGCTGTAATGATAATAGCATTACCATTACTTTTCTCTTTTTTAAATACTCGAGCCTTAATTGAAAGAAATAAATCATCATATAATTTGATGAAGATATTTCCAGCTGTACAACATCTTGGAGCTAGAGCTAGAAAGGAAAATTTGTTGCTCGTTCCGCATCTTTTTATGTTTTCGCCAAAAGCCAAAAGGAGATATCAACGTTGCTTGCTCAATCCAAAAGAACATGTTTGGATTTTATCCAGTTCTAACACAAATCTGAATCAGAAAAATAGAATATCAGAGAAGCAAGAAACAATAAATTGGGAAAGCCCTTTGGAAAAAGAATCTAATGGTATCGAATGGGAGATTGATTCATCTTTTAATTCAATTCCAAACGAATATTGGGAACCTGAAACAGAACCTGAAAACCTTTATGAATGGAAAGAATCAATACTTTATCGTCATCGAAGCAAAGTTATTGAGGAACTAGAAAACAAAATCGAACAATTAGAAGAAAAACTAGTTCAAGTAGAAGAAGAATTCGCTCTCTCTTCAGAACCAGAACAATTCAAAAGTTTAGAAAGGGAAAGGAAACAAAGAGTTCGAGAAATCGAAAGATACAAAGAAGGGCTACGAAGAATAAAGAAACTATGTGAGAAAAGATCGCAAGAAATGGAACAAGAAAAAATGTTCCAAGAAGAATCAGATCAAGCAAGAGAATCTTTTTCCTTTTCAGAGTCGGAAGTTTTTGAAAGGTTGTTTGAGCATTTGTCAATAGATGAATCATGTATAAGTATTAATTATACTAATAAACCGAGTGAAAAATTTAAATTGTTGAAAGAGCGACAAGACGCTTTTCAATATTTCAGGGGATTAGAAAAGAATAGAATCGTTGATCTATGGAAGGTTAAAACATTTCTTAAAAATCCTCCTGTAAATTATGATATTTTACCAGATCCCGAATGGAACATCAGCAAAGATATAAACCAATTCAATTGTATTCGATTTATGAATAAGAATTCATCTTCAAGATCTCCCTCATCCTGTGATCAAAATAAAGAACAATTAGCATTAAACGATGATTTTCAATTGAAACAATTTGTTCTTAAAATAACGGATCAATTTACTCTATCAATAACTAGGCCTAATCATATTTCTTACCCTAATGATGCAATTGACGTGGATATCGATCATCGTGTGAATGAATTACATTTATTCAACCAGACTTTATTGAAGTGCTTTAATTACTTCTTCAATTACAGAGATGAATTAACGCATGATTCTTTCCTTAGAGTACTCAATATTTTTGAAAAAAAGAAAACATCAGAAGATGATAACACTGAACAACTAATATTGAATAAAATAGTGAATAAAATTCAAATAGTGAATAAAGACAAGATTCAAGCTGACGAGCATGTGAAAATTGATAAATTCGATTTTTTGAAGAACGTTGAAGATTTTGTATTGAACGATTTAAAATCCGAAACTGTATTAGACGATTTAGAATCGTTCCAGAAGTATTATTTGGAATATCATAAATACTATATGGAATTAAAAAGATACTCTTTGGAATTACAGAAAGTATTGAATAAGAATAAATACTATTTGGAATTACAGAAAGTATTGAATAAATACTATTTGAAATTACAAAGATACTCTTTGGAATTACAGAAAGTATTGAATAAGAATAAATACTATTTGGAATTACAGAAAGTATTGAATAAATACTATTTGAAATTACAAAAGGCATTCCATAAATACTCTTTGGCATTCCATGAATACTCTTTTGAATTACAGAAAGTCTTAAATAAGAATAAATTGGAATCACAAAAAGTATTAGATAAATACTATTTGGAATTACATAACTATTTGGGATATTTCTATGTGGAATTACAAAAATATTCTTTGGAATTACAGAAAGTATTGAATAAGAATAAATACTATATGGAATTACAAAAATATTCTTTGGAATTACAGAAAGTATTGAATAAGAATAAATATTATTTGGAATTCATCTATTTTATCAAAACATTAAGTCGCAATTTGAATAATGTGACGCAAGATGCAATTAACCAGTATTCATCAAGTTGGATACTATGTCAGAAAGAATATTTGGAGCGCCCTTTTTTTCGACCTGTTGAGTTGAGAAATCCAAATTTTTTAAACGCTTTTGTATTATCCATTCAGATCGAATACTTTCAAAAAAGATTAGAATATCTCTTGTCCATTTCCAAACAAAACAATTTCAAAAAGAGAGTGTTAGATCCAATTGAATTATCGATTACTCAACATTGGAGTTGGTTTGGACCAATTTTGGATAGTAAAATTAATAAAATTCTCTGGGACAATCTTAATAGTTCTCAAATTCTCTGGGACAAGCTTAATGGAAATGTCTGGGACAAGCTTAATGAAAATGAAATAAAATCTAAATCAATTCCTAATCTTGAATTCTCGATCAATAAACCAACATTAGATTTGAATGAGAAAAAACCAATAATTGAATTTATTATTGACTTCTTCGATAATGGAAAAAATTACATGGAATTATTGGAATTATTGAATAACGCGGGTCTTTCGGAAATATTCGATAATCAAGACAATTGGTTGAATCCTTTAAAACTATCTAATAAAAATTCATTGAGAGCTTCTTTTTACAAAGCAAATACCTTTGAATTTTTAGATTATTTACACCGTCCTCGTCTTTTTTATAAAAAAAGATTGGCTTCTTACATGGGAAAGATTAATATCAAAAATAAGAATGTAACCTATGGACAATTATTAAATTTAGTTCCCATTCATAACAATCTGTTTTCTTCCTCTATTAGTGAAATGAGAGCTGTGTATTCAGAGAAAGAAACTATCTCACTCATAAAGTCACAAGTCAATATATTATTGGATAAATATTTACGTGACAAAGTGCTAATTCATGATTTGCATAAATCGTCTAATTTACTGGATAAATTGAATTCTATTCTTCGTAGAAATATCAATTTATCGATTGAAGATATTTCTAAACCTCCTTTAATAAGCCTACAAATTGTCAATTTTGACAAAAACTCTTGCTATCCTTTTTTAAATAGTTCAGATTTAGAAGAAAAGACCTCTAGTCAGTATTCTAAAAACAGTTTTAGTTCCAACATAGATCTTATTCAAACTCAATCTTATCAAGATGATGTATTGTCCGAAATATTTTTGCGAATAAAGAAAATTGTAGAAAAAGAAGAAAAATATAGTTCAACAGAAAGTTTAGAACACATAATAGAAGACAAAGCCATAGGTGACTTTATGGAAGACAAAGCCATAGGTGACTTTATTGAAGTCAAAGACATAGGTGACTTTTTTAATAAAGAAAAACTAAAGTTTTTCTTTTCAAAACTAAAGTTTCTCATTTCTTTTAATGAAATAAATTTTAATTTTGAGAAATGGGGTTTGTTTCAAACATATAGGTCATGGTTGTGGCTTTTGACTTCCACAGGGTGGAAATATACTAAAAATCTATTTTTAGCTACTTTTCCGGAAATAACAATAAATAGTATTGATCAGTTAGTATCAATGCCGGACAATATTAGGCAAAATTGGAATCACAATTTGAATATTTTGTGGGCACTTTATCATCAATTTTGGACACTTCTAAAGTGGGAATTTAGAAATAAAATTGATCAAATTCTCACAATATTGAAGAATCAAATTCTCACAATATTGAATGATCAAATTCTCCCGATATTGAATGATCAAATTCTCCCGATATTGAATGATCAAATTCTCCCGATGTTGAATCTTATGTTATCCCGCTGGAATATTGACAAATATTGGCAAGTAGCAAATGAAAAAGTACTTAAAGCAGCACTTGAGGGAAAGGATCTATCAATATCATTTGATACATGGAAATATATACAAAATGTTCGGGAATATGATATTTTTCTTTGTATCTTCGTTGGATTTTTCTTTTATATTTCCTCCATAATTCCCTTATTCTTGATTCAGTTCTATAGGAACTTCTATCTGATCAGATTTTTGCAGTATTCCCATTGCTCCGAGAGAGTAGGAGAAATGATTAGATCTTATAAAAGACTTAGAAATTTTTCTAATTTAAATTGGTATGGTTCTTGGCTTACATTTGTGGACTATATCGAGATGGAGTCGGATCCTGATGATATAGGATTATTTCTACTATTGAAAATTTGGTATGTAAAAAATATTCAATTTTCATATCGTTCTTGGTTCTCGTTGCCTTGGTTCCAGCGGGATTCTGGAGACTGTGGGAAATATAAATCACTTGTAAAAAAAATTTTGTACGAATTTGAAGTAGATGACTTCCTTTTGAGAGAAAATCGATTGTTTTTACTACAAGAACAAATCTCTCAATTTGAATCGAAGTTAACACCCCCCTATTGGTTTGTTTCATGAATTGGAAACAAGAAAACAGCCAGGACTTCTTTACTTTCGATATTTAGCTGAATTTATTCAGCGAGGCCTTAGAATAGGCTTAATGAATTCCGAATTAAATTCATTGTTTTTAGCAGAAATGCCGATCTTCGCTGCTTTTTATCAGAAGATGACTTCCGTACCAATTCGCCCATCTTTATATGACCACGTGAGATTCTACCCACTCTACCCAGTACCGTCCTTTTCGAATCGAATTTTATTGATAGGGCCTAAGGAAACTGGACGATCGTACTTGGCTAAAAGTTTAGCAGCAGATTCTTATTTACCTTTAATAAGAATATCTCCTAAAAGTTTTTTGAGGCAGCAGAAACTTCTGTCTCGCTATGAACCCGAGTATACATCTTCGGCTAAACAATCATACCTTGAGCATGAAAATATCCTCAGGTCTCTCGGCTGGTCAGGCAGGCCAAAAGACATACATGAGAATGAGCATTATGAAAAAAAACCTCATAACTTTTTGTATGACCGAAGCCGAAGGGAGAATCCTAACCCTCCAGAGTATTTTGCGAGAAGAGTAATCCAATTCCAATTTGCACTCAAATTGGCAAAATTGATGTCTCCTTGCGTCATATGGATTCCAAGCATTCATGAACTGAATGATTACTATTACCTTCTTGCATTATTGGTAGAACTCCTTGGGGATCCATATAATCCGAGTGATGGTGAAAAAGAAACCACCATAAAACAAAATATTGTTGTTATTGCTTCAACTGATATTCCAAAAAAAATTGATCCAGTTCTAATAAGTCCTCCTCGTAGTAAACGAAGATTCGATACATTTATTAATACTAAAAAGTTGCCTGCTCCATATCGAGAAAAAGAATTTCCTTTGCTTTTACGTAACAAAGGGCTCTACTTGAAAAAAGAATGGAACTGCTATGATGAATTTGGATTAACTACCAAAGGCTTTACTGCGCAAGATCTAGCAAAACTTGCTGATGAAATATTTCTAATTAGCATGAGCCAAAATACTTCAGCTATAGACAATGATATAATTGGAGTAGCTTTGTATAGATCAAATTGGGGTCCTTGCAATTATAATCTGAAATTCAGTGAATTTTTTCAAGGACTTCCCTATAAGATAGGAAAAGCCATTATACAAAATAAACTAACGTATTTAAAAAATTCCCTAAGGCTTAATCTAGATTTCCAGGGTCGAAGGGCAAATTATTTGCATCAATGGTATTTAGAACCTTCAATTGCCGGAACAGCTGCGAAAGAGTTCACCGTATTCTATCATATTTTGGGTTGCTTGGCCGGATCAGTAGCGCAAGATTGTTGGTTTTTATCGGAATCAAACAGAGAGAATTGGAGTCCTTTTGATCCTTTTATTGAAAATGATTTCATTCTAGCTTCGAATCTTTTACAGGGTCTTCTGGAAGAGTTTCCATCGTTGGCAATATATCGGGGTAATTCTGATTCCATCACAATTGCTCCTCAGTTCAAAAAAGATACGATGCAAAAAGGATTATCTTCTTTACTAGATAAAATCGTTTTATCTAAAGAATTAAGAAATTCCTACGGAACAGAGGATGAAACTCCTATAGTTTGTGATTCTAGGACCTGGCGTTTTAGTTTTATTCGCAGCAATCGATTTGAGCATATCAAAGATATAACAATAGAAAATCCATTATTGGATTATCTTCATCTGTTTGGAAGCTTTCAAGAAAGACCGACCCGTCTTTCTAGCTTGTATTGGAAGAAATTTCTGATGTCTGGCCCCGACTTACGGCCTGTTTATGGTGGGAAGGACGATATTGTAGAAAGACAGACAGCTGCTTACTGGGAAGCAAAATTATTATACAAAAAGTTTCAAAGGCTGGGAATATATCAATTTGACACAGAAGAGTATGCACTGGAATATCAACCTTTAAATACACCAGTAATCTGTCTGGCTCGTCGATTTCTTTGGGATCCCGTGAGTATTCGCTTTCTAAATAAGCACCCTGCTTTTGAACGAAGAGAACTTTTGGTTTCTAAAGAAATCGTGAAGAGTATTTATCTTACTTATTCTAAAACAAGAGAGCTAAATGTCAGTATTAAAAAATCGTTAAAAGCTATTCGAAAGCGTAAAAGGGTGAGAAAAATAGCCCTAGAAATGAAAATTCAGACTAATGATGACGATTTACCTCTTAGCATTAAAATGGAAGAAAGAGAACATTTTGAAACTTTCAAACGCTTTCAAGAAATTGGTATCCGATTGAGACGTGTATTACCCTATCCCCAATCGGTGGTAAGTGAACGTTGGTTCCGTGAAAAAACACGGGATGATAAATTTAAACAACGTTTGCTCAAGGGAGAAAGGGAAAATAGAGATTTATTATCTAATGAATCTCTTATTTATAAGACTCTATCCGAAAGTCATGAATATTTATCAAATTTATTCTTCTCTAATAGAATGTTATTTAAACAAATGATCGATACATTGGTAAAAACAAAATGGCTTTCTACAAATGACATTGATTGCTTATTAGCGGAAGGATTGAATAAGAAAAAAAAAGCCTAGATCTTTAATTAATTTCAATATAAATTGATATTTTATGTAAGAGTAAGCATAGTAATAAATATGAGCCAAGTCAGTTCTCTTGAACTTGATGAGATATTCTCTACTATGTTTACTCTTTATTTATTTTACTTATTTTATTTAGGTTATACCTAGTATACTTTCCGAAGAAAAAATATTTCATTTGCTTCTTTCTATATATTATTTGTTCAAATTCGATTGGTCCGGATTTTGCAAAACCTTCAAAACAACAATTGTTCATTCAATAGGCATTACAATATGTGTGCCTTGAAGAGGACTCGAACCTCCACGCTATTTAGCACGACATTTTGAGTGTCGCGTGTCTACCATTTCACCATCAAGGCATCCAAGAAGCTAATTTTATTTCATGGAATATTTCACAATACAATATTATTCATCATATATAGAGTTCAATAGTAGAAGAGAAAGTGGATCGGAATATTCATATCGATCTATGCCGCCTTATAGATATCATTTATATCAATATATTTTTATTATTAGATAATTTACATTAATCGATCTAATAGACGTAACATTTTTTTCTTTTTCAATTCAATAGAACTCGGTTACCCAAATCAGAATATCTTCAAAACAGAATTTTCTATGTAGTCTGTATCATATACAACTATAGTTTAATTCTATTTATTGAACTATTAATAAAGGTGGATGTAGGCATTTGTAGTTTATTTGTAAATGATAGTAAAGGAGAAATATTTATGTATGAAGTTCAATGTCTAGATTTAGTACTTACACAGAAAAGTGTTAGTCTTTTTGAAAAAAATCAATATATTTTAAATGTCGATTCGGGATCGAATAAAACAAAGATCAAAAATTGGATTGAACTTTTCTTCAATGTGAAAGTAATAGGAATCAATAGTTATCGACCCCCGCAAAAGAAAGAAAAAAGAGGAAATAGAAAACAAATAATGAAACATAGAATGCATTATAAACGTATGATTATTACACTAAAACCAGGTGATTCTATTCCACTTTTTCCTTCAAAATGAAACTTATTTAATTGCCAAACATGAACACCCGTTCGTACAGGACTTTTATTCCGGGCACACGTGATAAATCTCTATCAAGTTTTGATGAAAAAGTCCAATCTCATCCACAAAAGAAATTGACTTCCGGTCGGCATCGTTGTGGGAAAGGTCGTAATAACAGTGGAATTATTACCATACGTCATAGAGGAGGAGGTCACAAGCGTCTGTATCGTCAAATTGATTTTCGACGGAGTGAAAAAAACATACTAGGAAAAATTGTAACAATAGAGAGTGACCCTAATAGAAGTGCATATATCTGTCTTGTGCACTATAGAAATGGTAAAAAGACATATATTTTGCATCCGAGAGGGGTTATGATTGGAGATACTATTCTTTCCGGTCCAAGAGCTCCCATATCAATGGGAAATGCCCTACCTTTGAGTGCGGTTTGAATTATTAATTTACGTAATTGGAAATAACCAATTGGGTTTACAGCAAAACCTTAAAATCTATCACTGATCCGACTAGAATAGTTTGATGGGATCAATCCCAAAGGGAAACTGAGGATAAAGAGCAGCGGGTGATTGAGTTCAATAGTTTCTGGAATTAATTATTGACTCCAGAGATATGATAATATGGAGAAGACTTAATTGTCTGAAGCAGAAACAACTAAGGTAAAGGAACCCTTGTTATGAAGAGAAAAACAAGTAACTCACATTTGATTTGATGGTCAAAGGCAGATTCGAAGCTGAACAGTGAAAATATTTTTTTTTTTCTAAAAAAAGAAAATCTCTATTTCAAATGCCTCCTACGTTATCCGGAAGATGCGAAAGCATTAACGTAATTTGATAAAGTCATTCATTCTGAATGCTACATGAAAAAAGAACATAAGCCAGATGATGGAATAAAAAAACCTAGGATGTACAGAATAAGGACATAAGGAATTTCAAGTATGCCCTTCATCTTTAATCTCTCTATAAAATAGATTAAGAATAACATTTATTCACATCCAGAAAGCTGTATGCCCTGAGAGAGGCTTGTACAGTTTGGGAAGGGATTTTTACAAATTAAAGGTCTACTTCAACCAATATACCTTTAGGCACGACTATACATAATGTCGAAGTACAAGTCGGAAAAGGCGGACAATTAGCTAGAGCAGCGGGTGCTGTGGCAGAATTGATCGCAAAAGAAGGCCGATTGACCACATTAAGATTACCATCTGGGGAGGTTCGTTTAATATCTGAGAACTGCTCAGCAACAATTGGACAAGTAGGCAACGTTAAATGGAAAAATAGAACTTTAAGTAAAGCTGGGTCAAAACGTTGGCTGGGTAAACGTCCTGAAGTAAGAGGAATAGTTATGAATGCTGTGGATCATCCTCATGGGGGTGGTGAAGGAAGAGCTCCAATTGGCAGAAAAAAACCCCTGACCCCTTGGGGCTATAGCGCACTTGGAAGAAAGAGTCGGAAGAGAAATAAATATAGCGATGTTTCAATCCTTCGTCGACGTAAGTAGGAATAGTTGTAAATCCATTTTTTATTTTCTATCAATAAAAAGAAAGGTAATTAACCATGGCACGTTCACTAAGAAAAAATACTTTTGTATCTAATGATTTGTTAAGTAAAATAGATAATCTAAACATGAATAAAGAGAAGAAGATAATAGTAACCTGGTCTCGGAGATCTGCCATTGTACCCGCAATGATTGGTCATACCATTGCTGTTCATAATGGAAAGTTACATTTACCCATTTTTATAACAAATGGTATGATAAACCACAAATTAGGAGAATTTGCACCTACTTCCATTTTCCAGGGACATGCAAAAAAGGATAAAAAATCGAAAAACGATAAAAAAAAAAAATAAGATAAAAGGAACAAAATAAAAAAAAAAGAGAGAGAGAGAAACGATAAAAAAGTCTCGTTGTAAATAGTATACATTAATTCATTATGGAGGATGAAGATGAAATTTATATTTAAAAATAGGAATTTAGATTTAAATTCAACTATAAGAATACGAGCTGTAGCTAAACATGTACGTATGTCTTCTAATAAAGCGCGTAGAGTAGCCCATCTACTTCGTAATTCTACCTATATACAGGCACTTGCGATATTGACTTTCATGGATTATAGAGCATGTGAGCCCATATACAAAGTACTTGTTTCTGCAGCCGAAAATGCATATTCATTTATGGGTATACATAAGTGCTATTTAGCTGTCCTTGCGGCTGAAGTGAATGAAGGTCCTATTTTGAAAAGATTTCGACCTAGAGCTCGGGGTCGTGGTTATCCAATACAGAAATCCACTTGTCATATAAGTATTACATTATTTTACGATACATCATCGGATTTCTCTAATTCAACTCCCGATTACATTACAGTACGATGAAACATTGGATTACGATAAAAGATACATTACGGATTTATAATGGTCAAAAAATAGAAACAAAATATCCAAATAGAGGCAAGCATAATCCATTTATGCCGCAAATATACTACTACTTGCAAAAAAGTATTCAAAAAAAATATGTATGGGAAACAAAATAAATCCACTTGGTTTTAGACTTGGTTTTACTCAAAACCATTGTTCCCTTTGGTTTGAAGAAAGGGATTATTCCGAAGATCTACGAGAAGATGAGAGAATATATAATTGCATCGAAAATTATGTACAACATATCAAAAGTTCTAGCAATTCTAGTTATGGAGGAATTACACGTATAGAGATTCTGAAACAGGCCGAATTGATTTCGGTAAATATATATATTGCATTTGTCGATTTGTTTATCGAAAAAAAAGGGCCAAGAAAAAAAGAAAAAAAAGATGAAGAAAAAGAAGAAATTAAGGAATTAAGAAAGGAAGTACAAAGTATGCTTGTACAAAGTATGCTTAATTCTGTAAACAGAAAACTTGTTATTTCTATAGAAAAAGTGGATAAACCTTACAGAGAACCCAAAATTCTTGCGGAATATATTGCTCTACAACTAAAGGAGAGAGTTGAAATAAGAAAAATAATGAAAAAAGCTATTCAACTGGCTGAAAAGGCAAATGTAGAAGGTGTTAAAATAAAAATTAAAGGGCGTCTTAACGGAATTGAGAGAGCCCGGAAAGAATCGGCTATGAAAGGTAGAGTGCCCCTACAGACCCTTCGAGCTAAAATTGATTATTGTTATTATGCGGTTCAAACCGTCTATGGAGTATTGGGGATCAAAATTTGGATCTTTGTTTAAGATGAGCAATATCTTTCTCTAATCTAACCAATCATAAATCTTAAATTCTAGAAGATCAAATAAAAATAATGAAACATCTTGGAGCAGTGCTATGCTTAGTGTGCGACTCGTTGAGATCAAGCTTTTGCTTCTTTTCTAAAATGATAGAAAACTCCAAATAAAAACAAATTGGTCTCTAGTATATTTGTTTTATCTTAATTACTAAGATCCAATAAGCTAGTTATTTAACTATAGATAGTTCTATCAAATGAACGAAAGACTTTTTTCCACGAAGAGACAAACCTATATCTCTCGTAAAGGGAAAAAGAGTCTTTGGTAATGCAAGAAAAGAAAAAGGGAAGGAGAAAAAGAGAAAATGAAATCTTCTTCCTTACAGTATTGTATGGTTCATAAATCACCCCCAAAGAGCAGTGTGATAAAGCATAAGAATTATCCTGATTATTTCTATTCAGTTTATAAAAAGAGCTTTGGATCAATGGAAACTAAGAAAATTGATTCTTGTAAAATAAGAGCTCCATTGCAGAGGGTATACCTAAGCAGCCATTTGAAAGCTATGGGAACGATGGAACCTGTGACTGCATAAGATCATATAGAAATCTTAATCATTCATTGGATAGGATGGCGAAATAAACCAATAAAGAATAAATTGAATTGGAGTCCCCCAAATAACTTAGAGTTAATATTCGCCTGTAAGATACTTATTGGGCATATAGAGGTATTTGTATCCTTATATTATATGAATAATATATGTGTAATGAGTAAATACAGATTTATTTCTAGTACCTAACTATTTAAATGATCCAAATTTGCCATAGATTCTTCACAAGGAGCCGGATGAGAAGAAATTTTCATATCCGGTTCTGAAATAGAGATGGAATTCAAATAGTATTATATTATACAACCATCGACTAGAACCCAAAAAGAACGAAATTTCGTCACCAACATAGGGGAAGAATCAAGGGAATATCTTCTCGGGGTAATCGCATTTGTTTTGGTAGATTTGCTCTTCAGGCATTGGAACCTGTTTGGATAACATCTGGGCAGATAGAAGCAGGACGACGAGCAATTACTCGTTATGCCCGTCGCGGCGTAAAAATATGGATACGTATATTTCCCGACAAACCTATTAGAACGAGACCTGCAGAAATACGTATGGGTTCGGGGAAAGCCAAGGGATCTCCGGAATATTGGGTATCCGTCGTCAAACCAGGTCGAATACTTTATGAAATAAGTGGAGTATCAGAGACTATAGCTAGAGCAGCTTTTCAAATCGTTGCATATAAAATGCCTATACATACTAAATTTATTACTAGTTCGCGTAAATAATGCCGAACCAAAGAGATATTTCTGGTAGAAAAAGATCATTGAATTGCTAAGAAATACTTTTTTTCTGCCGAGGTAACAATTCTTTTGGAGGAAAAATGATTCAGTCCCAAACTTACTTGAATGTAGCAGACAACAGTGGAGCCCGAAAATTAATGTGTATTCGAGTGCTAGGAGCAGGTAATCGTAACACCGCTAATATCGGCGATATTATCATCGCTATAATTAAAGAAGCAGCACCTAATATGCCTCTGCAAGAATCAGAAATAGTTAGAGCCGTAGTTATACGTACGTGTAAAGAACTTAAACGTAGCGATGGAATGATAATACGATCTGATGACAATGCAGCAGTTGTCATTGATCAGAAAGGAAATCCAAGAGGAACTCGAGTTTTTGGTTCAGTTACTGAGGAATTGAGAGAATTGAATTTCACCAAAATAATCTCATTGGCTCCTGAAGTACTATAAATACTTATAAATTATGTAGAAGTAATGTCAGGCATATTCCTAAAAAAGATAAACATGCCTTTATATTGAGCTTGTAAATTCTTAAGAATTAGTTCGTCATGGGTAATGATACTATTGCTAATTTAATGACTTATATAAGAAATGCTGACATGGTCAAAAAAAAAACAGTTCGAGTAGCAGCTACTATTATTACCGAGAACATAACAAGGATTCTTCTACGGGAAGGTTTTATAGAGGATGTTAGGAAACATAGAGAAGGTCAAAAATATTTTTTTGTTTTAACTTCAAAATCTAGGGGAAGGACGCAAAAGAGATATATAACCGCTTCAAAGCGTATTAGCAAACCTGGTCTGAGAATCTATTCTAATTCTCGAGAAATCCCTAAAGTTTTAGGTGGAATGGGGATTGCAATCCTTTCTACTTCGCAAGGAATAATGACTGATCGAGAAGCTCGACAAAAAAAAATAGGAGGGGAATTATTATGTATTTTTTGGTAATTCCAAAACAAAAAGTAAATGCCTAAATTACATTTTTGCCTCCAATATTGCAATGCTGTAAAAAAAAAAAAAAAGAATATTAAACAAAATAGATTATTGATAAGAATTTAATTGAGTGTTGAGTGTTCAGTGTCAGAAATTTGGCTGACAAAAAAAGAATTCAACTATATTCAATGAATATTATTGAGTAGTAATAGCTGATAAAAAAAAAAGATATTCATAAAAAAAATTGATCAAACGTCTTTAATTTAATGAAATGATTCTTCTCTTTTAGAAATCTATCTAATGTCATAGTTAATAACAAAGTTAATATGTTATAGTTAAAAACTAGGAAAAATGAGTACCAAAAAGAATTTTGTCACTATTGATGGCGTAGTTACCATAGCATATCCTAATGCTATGTTCTTAGTCCATCTAGATAACAATATAGATGTTTTAACGGTTATATCGGGTAAAATGAGATGTCGATCAATACGAGTAGTACCAGGAGATAGAGTGAAAGTTGAATTACCTGTTTATGATTTAAGCAAAGGACGTATAATATATAGACATCCCGTCAAACGAAAGAATGATGCTACCGATGAGGCCCATTAACAAAAGATTTTAGCATTAAAAAAAGGACCACAAATATGAAAATCCGTGCTTCTGTTCGCAAACTTTGCGAAAAGTGCCGCCTAATTCGTAGACGGAAACGCCTTGTTGTAATTTGTTACAATCCGAGGCATAAACAAAAACAGGGATAATTCCCATTATAAGGGAATTATAAAAGAAATAAAGAAATTTCGGCATCATATATATAATAATAGATTATAATTATATATAATTATTATTATATATATATTTTTTTTTTTACTTCAAAATATAATATCAAAATTGATCAAAAATGATAAGAAGAGAAGATTTGTGTTGTGTCAAAAAATACCCAAAAATTTGTATCAAAAAATACAAAAAAATTTGTATCAAAAAATACAAGAAAATATGTGCCACGTAGAGCTACAAGAAGATTTTTGCCACGTAAAACTAAACATCGAATACTGAAAGGAATTATTTGCGTTCGAACAAGTTTTCGCAATACCATTGTTACTGTTACAGATACACAAGGGCAAGCGGTTTCTTGGTCTTCTGCCGGTGCTTGCGGATTCAAAGGTACAAAAAGACGTTCACCATTTGCTGCTCAGATTGCAACAGAAAATGTTGTTCATACTTTAGTAAATCAAGGTCTTCTGAAAGAAGCAGAAGTTCTAGTAAGTGGCACTGGTCCGGGGAGAGAAACAGCAGTGCGAGCCATTTATAAAAGTGGTATAAAAATAAATAATATACATGATGTAACTTCTATGCCACATAATGGATGTAGACCTCCCAAAAGGAGACGTGTGTAAGAATTGAATAAATTGAAAGAGAAAGAAATGATTAAATCATTAAAATAATATTATGAATCAGAATGAAATATCAGTCTCAATAAAGATACCAGAATTGAAGTGCGTCGAATCCAGAACAGAGAGTAAGCGTTTTCATTATGGTCGTTTCACTCTATCTCCGCTTCGCAAAGGTCAAGCTAATACAATAGGTAGTGCAATAAGAAGAGTTTTACTCGGAGAAGTAGAAGGAACATGTATCACACGTGCTAAATTTCACAATATATCAAACGAATATTCCATGATAATAGGTATTGAAGAATCAATACATGAAATTTTGATGAATCTAAAAGAAATTGTACTTCGAAGTGATGCGTACGGAATTCGAGAAGGATCTATCCATGTTGTCGGACCAAAAAAAGTAACCGCTGAAGATATCATACTATCACCTTCTGTGAGAATAATTGATACTACACAACATATAGCTAACATAAATAAATCAATTACCTTAGATATATCATTACAAATTGAAAAAGGCCACGGATATATTATTCAAAATCCAAATAATTCCAATTATAAGGATGAAATTTTTCCTATAGATGCTGCCTTTATCTTTCCTATAGATGCTGTCTTTGTCCCTGTTCAAAATGTCAATTACAGTATTCACTCCTATTGGAGCGGAAATGAGATACAAGAAATTCTATTTCTTGAAATATGGACGAATGGAGGATTAACTCCTAAAGAAGCACTTTATGAAGCTTCTCGTAATTTAATTGACTTTTTCCTTCCCTTTCTAAATGCAAAGGAAGAGAACAGCGATGGAACAAACAGTCTAAGCGACAATATTATTCCTTCCTTAGCTATTTCGCATACATCGACTGATACGAAGAGAATAGTTTTCAATCAAATGTATATTGACCAATTAAACTTCTCTACTAGGATATATAATTGTCTCAAAAAGGCAAATATAAATACAGTATCAGACCTTTTGAATTACAGTGGAGAAGATTTAATGAAAATAAAACATCTTGGGGAACAATCTGTCAAAGAAATATTGGAATTGATGCGAAATATTGGAATTGATTCGGAATCCGGTTTAGATTTATAATAGTTCTATTTTGTCTCCCCCATTCATATATCTAGGGAGAGACCATTTATCTTAAGTACTCCCTAGATATATAAACAAAAGATTTCCCTCCTCTCCTATATTAAGATATTCTAATTTATATCAAATTGGAAAAGACCTAAAGTTAAAGATTCATCGATAGGTAACGTTGCTCCAATACCTAACCAAAGAGCTACTGCGGTACCGATTAAGAATACTGTTGTAGCTACTGGACGACGAAATGGATTTTGAAATTGATTCACATTCTCCAAGAAAGGGATTGTCAATAGTCCTGCAGGTACTGAAGCCATTAAAAGGACACCTAATAATTTATTAGGTACTGTACGAAGTATTTGAAATACGGGGAAAAAATACCATTCAGGTAATATTTCCAAAGGAGTTGCAAATGGATTTGCCGGTTCACCAATCATTGATGGTTCTAGAACTGCTAAACCTACGGTACATGCAATAGTACCAAAAATAACTACTGGAAAAATATATAAGAGATCATTGGGCCAAGCGGGCTCGCCATAATAATTATGTCCCATGCCTTTAGCTAATTTAGCCCTTAATACAGGATCATTCAAGTCAGGTTTCTTTGTTATTGGGATAAGTAGATTTTGATGAATCTATCCCCCGAAAGAACCGGACATGTCAATTTTGATCATCCGGCTCGAGCAATAGTTGAAATAAAAATGATGAACGACGTATTGTTAGAATCAGTATAACTAAGAAGATCTATAGAAAATTCATAATTTTCTTTTTTCGTATGCTCAGTACCCAAGTAAGCTCACAAATTTGATCATGATCAATATGCCTTTTGGATCATCTTATTCCTTGTAATCTGTGTTTATCTAGATCCTCACAATGTATTTTGCATACAAGGTATTGACTTGTTACTGATCTGGCCTTTTTCCTTCTTTAGACCCCTTCCTTTACTCCGATAATTTATCGTATTGAAACGCAAGGGAAATGCATGCATTTTCATACTATGAAAAGGAAAGGATAAATTGAAGTAATAAATTTGACTTATTAAATGTTATTACTATTACCTGGATTTCACGGAGCCTAATTCGGATTCGATCATAGAAATAACTCTCTTATAACACAACAAAGTGTTCGCCTTTTACCCAGGTTCTAAACCTCTTATTTTTGGAAAGAAAATTGGGACAGAGACATATTTCGATCTGAATCTTTATATGGCAGATCCTAAAATTGATCTGCACGGCCTAACTAATAGTTCAAGTCACACACTCCCATAATCCATTTTCTCCATTTGAGATGAGTATCTACCTCAATTTTTTGTATTAAATATACTTAATAATTGAAAGGAGAAATCCGAGAAACATGTTTTTCGCGGCAATGATATATCGAAAAATAATAGGTTTTGAATACTGATTCAAAATGTATATTTTTTATAAAGGACCTGAAATACCTTGTTTGCGGATCATTAGAAAATGCATTAACATAAATACAGCAGTAAGAAGGGGTAATATGAAAGTGTGTAAACTATAAAAACGGGTTAAAGTAGATTGACCCACACTAGCACTTCCGCGTAATAACTCTACCAAAGGAGTTCCTATTAACGGAATGGCCTCAGGCACACCGGTCACAATTTTGACTGCCCAATAACCAATTTGATCCCAGGGCAAAGAATAACCGGTTACACCGAAAGATACGGTTAATACGGCTAGAATTACACCCGTAACCCAAGTTAATTCGCGAGGTTTTTTGAATCCACCTGTTAAATAAACGCGAAATACATGTAAAATCATCATTAAAACCATCATACTTGCCGACCATCGATGGACCGATCGGATTAGCCAGCCGAAGTTCACTTCAGTCATTATGTATTGAATAGAGGCAAAAGCTTCTAGAACGGTGGGACGATAGTAAAAAGTCATAGCAAAACCGGTAGCTACTTGTACCAAAAAAGAAGTCAGTGTGATTCCCCCCAGGCAATAAAATATATTCACATGAGGAGGAACATATTTACTAGTGATATCATCCGCAATCGCCTGAATCTCGAGACGCTCTTCGAACCAATCGTATACTTTATTGAGATAGGTAAACTCAAAACCCCCTCTGAAAACCGTATATGAAAATTTATTTTCATACGGCTTAAACAAGAACACTCAAATACTTTTTTGAACAAAGTAGATGGTTTGTCAAAAAAAAATATTTGATAGATATTTCATTTCTTTGTATGAAGGAAGAGGATTCAGAATAATCCATGATTTCCTACAATAAGAAGGAAAAAAATTTCATAGTGATAATGCTCAAATTTCAAGTTGGCTCATTCTTATGCAAAAAAATTGCTATAGGCCTTTTGAACGATCTTTTATCCTATTCGTGATATAAATCACTTAGAGAACAACTAGTATGGACGATCCATAGGAATTATCTTGTCGAGATCTCAACTCAATAGATGAATAAATCTAAACCCCAGATTTTCATTTCACCCCGATGATTTTTTTTTGAATACTCGAAAGGTTTTATGGGTTAGAACCTTTCCATTTCATTGTTACTCACTATACTAACTAATAAAAATGGAATACTATCTCATTCTTTGGTCAGCATCAGTATAAAGAGGAAGACAGATCTCTCAATTGATTATCATAGTTTTTTCAAATTATTGAGAAGCTTGGTCACGAGGTCTTAAAAACAGGCATAAACCATAGTTCAGATTTGATTGAATTAGATACCTCGTGCTCCGGATATTTACTATTAGAGCAATATCTAACGAGGTAGGAGAACCGTCTTTATTTTCTAAAGACAACAGACCCGTTTTCTGTACTAGAATAGAGATCAATTTTAACAAGTCGCACACCCATAATTCCAAAAATCCTTAAATTCCAAGAAATTACACGATCAAACTACCAGAACGTCATAACCTAAAAATGAAAGCGATTCAAAAGAAAATTCTTAGTTTTTTTTTTTGGGGGGGGAGGGTGAACTCGGGATCCGGGTAGTTTTTCTAGACCCAACTAACTGGAATTCCGTCTAATAAAATGGAAGAATTATAAATCTCCAAAATAATAGATAAGAATACTGCAAATAGAGCCATTGCAATGCCCATAAAAGGAGTAGTTCCCCATCCGGGAGCAACTTTACCAGATTCTGTATTAAGTGGTTTTAAATAATTTCCTACAGTAGTTTGTAATGGTCCGGTTCTGGAAGTATCATCAATGGTCTGTGTAGCCATAAAAAAATAGTATTGGTTGAGATATAATTAACTTTGTATACTATTATGTATATATACATACATAGGATTACCTACCAATGGAAACTGCAACCTTAGTCGCTATCTCCATATCTTGTTTACTTGTTAGCTTTACCGGTTATGCCCTATACACCGCCTTTGGGCAACCTTCTGAACAACTTCGAGATCCTTTTGAAGAGCACGAGGACTAGTTGAAAAAAAGACCTTCCCGATCGGGAAGATCTTTTTTATTATAGAAAGAGGATTACAAAAATAGAAAATTATTTTCCCCCTTTATTGGGAACTTTGGGGGGTTCTCGGAAGAAAATAGCGAAAAAAATGATCCCTAAGGTCGATACCAAAAGGAATGTATAAACCAATGCTTCCATAGATTCGATCGTAGTTTATAATTAATAGAGATAGCTTTCGTACTAATTACAACATTTTTTATAAAAAATGTGGAATCAAAAGCAAAAGATTTGAATTCTTGAGATGCAAATTCTCAATATTGCATTAACAAGCGGAGCAATATTATATTATACCACTTGTCTTTTAGTAGTTGGATCTCCCAGTTTTTGGAATGCCCCAAATTCTACTTGAGCATCCAAATCCGGATCAATACCGGCAAAAACATCTCTGAATAGAGTTCTAGCACCATGCCAAATATGCCCAAAAAAGAAAAGAAGGGCAAATGTAGCATGCCCAAAAGTAAACCAACCCCTTGGGCTACTCCGAAAAACACCATCCGATTTCAAAGTAGCACGATCTAATTCAAAAATTTCACCTAATTGTGCACGTCTAGCATATTTTTTGACTATAGCAGGATCACCAAAACTAACTCCATCAAGTTCACCACCATAGAACTCAACAGTTACACCTACTTGTTCAACACTATATTTTGATTCTGCTCTCCTAAAAGGGACATCGGCTTTCACAATTCCTTCTTCATCTACTAGAACGACTGGAAATGTTTCGAAAAAGGTAGGCATACGACGTACAAAAAGTTCATGTCCCTTTTTATCTTTGAAAATTGGGTGTCCTAACCAACCAACAGCAATTCCATCTCCATTGTCCATTGCACCCGCCCTGAATAACCCCCCTTTAGCTGGATTATTCCCAATGTAATCATAAAAAGCAAGTTTTTCAGGAATTTTTGACCAAGCTTCTGATAGACTTAGATTTTCAGCCAGACCGGCACGAACCCGTCGATCTATTTCTTGTTGGAAGTATCCCTGATCCCACTGGTAACGAGTAGGACCAAATAATTCGATCGGAGTGGTTGCGGAACCATACCACATTGTTCCGGCTACAATGAAAGCTGCAAAAAACACAGCAGCAATACTACTGGAGAGGACAGTTTCAATATTCCCCATACGTAATCCTTTGTATAAACGTTGGGGAGGACGAACACTGAGATGGAATAGACCTGCTAATATACCCAATATACCTGCTGCAATATGATGAGAAGCTATTCCTCCCGGAACAAAAGGATCAAAACCTTCAGCTCCCCATGCCGGATTTACGGGTTGTATTTTCCCAGTTAGTCCATAAGGATCAGACACCCATATTCCAGGGCCATATAAACCCGTTACATGAAATGCTCCGAATCCGAAACAAGCTGCTCCTGAGAGGAATAAATGAATTCCAAAAATCTTAGGCAAATCTAAAGAAGGTTTTCCCGTACGGGAATCACAAAATACGTCTAGATCCCAATATACCCAATGCCAGATAGCTGCTAAAAAGCACAAGCCAGAAAACACAATATGTGCCCCGGCCACACCTTCATAACTCCAAATACCTGGATTAGATATAGTTTCTCCAGTTATACTCCATCCACCCCATGAATCCTTTATTCCTAAACGAGTCATAAAAGGTATAACGAACATACCTTGTCTCCACATTGGATCAAGAATAGGATCGGATGGATCGAAAACTGCTAATTCGTAAAGAGCCATCGAACCGGCCCATCCAGAAACTAAAGCTGTATGCATTATATGCACAGCGATTAATCGGCCAGGATCATTCAACACGACGGTATGAACACGATACCAAGGCAAACCCATGAAAATACCCCTTTATCAGAAAAAGTAGATACTATGTAACTTTCTCGCATTAGAGACAGATTATGCTATGGAATTAAACCTTTGTCTCAAAGGTGAACATCTATCTATTAATAGAACAGTTTCAAAAGATAGAATTGAGAAGCGGATCTATTTTATCATTTATATCTACCAATATACAATGTGGTAATTGGTCCCATTTGTTTTGTATCAAACAAAGTAAAGTAATTTATTACGTAGGTATTTTACGAAGAAAGGCACGTCCGCTTATTTGGTCCTATCACTCATTTGATCTTATAATCTATTTTTGTAATAGAAAAAAAATACTTAATATACTTTTGATATGATAATCAACAACTTCCCCTCTCTCTTAGTGCCTTTGGTGGGCTTGTTTTTTCCAGCAGTTACAATGCTTTTTCTTTATTTTTATATTCAAAATGACGAAATTTTATGAATCTGATGAATATATCATATTCATATATATATATTTTTCTAATATAATATAAAACCTTCTTTCAATAGATCTAAATAGATATTTATCTTTATTTAGATCTATTTATAATATGATAAATAACAAAAATAGAAATGTATATGGTATCATATGTATGAGACATATTAGACCCGTGTGTGAATTTCTTACTTCTACTTCAAAATATGCTTATATATATATATATATACATTTGAATGGAGAGATTAATAATTTTGATTTGACTGATACAATCAAGTATTATTTTGATAGTCAATAAGTTAAGGGCAAAAAAATTTCCATGCTAAAAAAAGAACAGACAAAAAAATAGCACGGAAAAAGAAGAATCATAAAATCGTTTTGTTAAATGCTTATATGTATATGGCTAGTTTACTAATACAGTCAATTTATGAGAATGACTTCTGGGTGGGAGTCAAAATTTGTTAAATCTCTCAAATTAAATAGGACGTAATTTGTTATGAATCGTCGATCCAAATGGCTCTGGATAGAACCCATAAAAGGGTCTCGAAAAATAAGCAATTTTTTTTTTGCTTGTCTCCTCTTTTTGGGTTCACTAGGATTTTTTGTGGTCGGAATTTCCAGTTACCTTGGTAGGAACCTGATACCCTTATTGTCATCTCAGCAAATACTTTTTGTTCCACAAGGAATTGTGATGTGTTTTTATGGGATTGCAGGTCTGTTCATTAGCTCTTATTTGTGGTGCACTATTTTGTGCAATGTGGGTAGTGGTTATAATAAGTTTGATGAAAAAGAAGGAGTTGTATGCCTTTTTCGCTGGGGATTTCCCGGAAGAAATCGTCGTATTTTCCTCCAATTTCTTATGAAGGATATTCAGGCGATCAAAATGGAAGTTCAAGAAGGTATATTTCCTCGTCGTGTTATTTATATGGAAATAAAGGGCCAACAAGACATCCCCTTAACTCGTACTGAAGAAAATTTGACCCTGCGTGAAATGGAACAAAAAGCTGCTGAATTAGCCCGTTTTTTGCGCGTATCCATTGAAGGATTTTAGAATAAATAAATTCATAGATCTCGTATCAGTAGATACCAGAAAAAGTTTTGACATAACATTTGTCTGGGGGAGGGGGGGAAGACCATATAGTCACTTTTATTATTCTTTATCTATTAGAAAGGGGGCAAAAGGTTCTAATAAACACGGATATAATATATAAAAAGAATACAATGAAGTAAATGACTATAGTTTTTGACACTTTTTTGACATATTCGAAAAAATCATTTTCTATACAAAGAAAACAAAATTGGTATTATTAGACTGAAATTTTCATTTATTTTATTTGTCAATTGAAGCGATTCTTCGGATCAAGAGTTCAAAATTAGTCCAGATCTAAGCGATTTTCAAGGATTGATCCTTTCTTTTTTACTCTACTTCTCACTCAGAACATAACTATTCCTCATCCGAAAGATATTTTCTCTCGAGGTCGAAGAATTACGCAAAAGATCATTCTATGGATCTCATACCTCGTTCTATAATTCGCACTTTATTCAGATTTTGGGCAGAGCTGACGGGCCAATCGAGCTCGTTAACGATTCACGAATTGGAAGTTGCCAAATATAAAGCATTAGCTTCTCTACAATATCTTACATGTTTAATAGTATTGCCTTGGGGAATTTCAATTTCATTACAGAACGGTTTAGAATCTTGGGTTACAAATTGGTGGAATAATGGTCAATCGAACAAAATTTTTGATTATTTACAACAAGAAGACACTATAAGAAAATTTGAAAAAATAGAGGAACTATTCCTGTTAGAAATAATGATGGAAGATTCTTCGGAAACGCATTCGCAAGATATTCGTGTAGAGATGCAGAAAAAAATGATCCAATTAGTCTTGATATATAATCAAGATTGTATCCAAATCATTTCACATTTATTAGCAAATCTAATAGGTTTGGTTCTTCTAAGTGTTTGTCTCATTCTAGGTAAGAAGAAACTTGGCATTCTCAATTCTTGGATCCAAGAAGTCTTCTACAGCCTAAGCGATACAATGAAAGCTTTTACTATTCTTTTAGTAACCGATCTATGTGTTGGGTTTCATTCGCCCCATGGTTGGGAACTGATAATCCATTGGATCTTTGAAAATTATGGATTTGCCCATAACGAACGAATAATATCTGGTCTTGTTTCAACTTTTCCAGTCATCTTAGACACAATTTTAAAATATTGGGTTTTCCGTCGTTTGAATCGTACATCTCCTTCACTTGTAGTAGTTTATCACTCGATCAGTGAATAACAAATGGTTTTTCCCCCGGGCAATACTTCTTATTTTTTAGCTTTAGGTTTAATATAGTAGCAGAATTGCAAGCAGGTAACTATCATAGTTACCTACTACCCTTTATTTGAAATAAAAGAATTGTAACAAAAAATTGAACCATGCAAAATAGAAAAACTTATGATGACTGGATGAAAAAGTTGATAGCTCAATCAATTTCCGCCTTAATATTGATAGATATAATGACTCGCACATCTATTGCAAATGCATATCCCATTTTTGCACAGCAAGGTTATGAAAATCCTCGAGAAGCAACTGGGCGTATTGTATGTGCCAATTGTCATTTGGCTAAAAAACCTGTGGAGATTGAAGTTCCACAGTCCGTGCTTCCTGATACCGTTTTTGAAGCAGTTGTTAAAATACCCTATGATAAGCAAATAAAACAAGTTCTTGCTAATGGTAAGAAAGGAACTTTAAATGTAGGAGCTGTTCTTATTTTACCCGAAGGTTTCGAATTAGCTCCTCCGGATCGTATTTATCCTGAGATTAAGGAGAAAATAGGTGATCTTTATTTTCAGAACTATCGTCCCAATCAAAAAAATATTCTAATAATAGGTCCTGTTCCTGGTCAAAAATATGGTGAAATTGTGTTTCCCATCCTTTCACCAAATCCCGCTACTAATAAAGCAGCTCACTTCCTGAAATATCCCATATATGTAGGTGGTAATAGAGGAAGAGGACAAATTTATCCCGATGGGAGCAAAAGCAACAATACAGTGTACAACGCTTCAGCAACGGGCAAAATAAGTAAAATTGTACGTAAAGAAAAGGGTGGATATCAAATAACTATTGATAATTCATCAGACGGTCGACAAGTGGTAGACTTTGTGCCCCCGGGACCGGAACTTCTTGTGTCAGAAGGCGAATTCATCAAGGCGGATCAGTCGTTAACGAATAACCCTAATGTAGGTGGATTTGGTCAGGAAAATGCAGAAATAGTACTTCAAGATCCTTTACGTGTTCAAGGTCTTTTATTATTCTTAGCATCTGTCGTTTTAGCACAGATATTTCTGGTTCTTAAAAAGAAACAATTTGAGAAAGTTCAATTGGTCGAAATGAATTTTTAGGCGCATAAAAGATTTGAATCTCCATCTTATGTTAATGCAATTATGTATAATAAATAAAAATTGCAACAATAAAGTCATACTTTTTCGGAATCCTTCATTTGCCCCTTCCCTCTGTTCGAATATATTGATTGTGAAGGATCAGGAGATATAAATAATATTTGCATATTGAATAATGAGTGATTCTGGAACAAAATTGTTAAACAGTGAGTTCCCTAGTTATGCGCGATATTCAATATTATATACATGTTATCTTTTATCACCTTCATTTATCACAAATAAACAAATAGAAGGAAGGAGAGAATTCAGTAATCTTGGCTTACTATTTTATTTTCGCTTATTTTATAACTTATCTTACTCCTTGAAAAAGTAAATATATATATATATATATATATATATATATATATATATATATATTTTTTTACTTTTTATCATTATCTCGCCACAGGCGTTCATTCGTTTTCTAATTCCATTTCTCCTTTTTGGACTGAAATGATAAATGGAGCAGCAAAGGTATGCCCATCGAGCAAACAGGGTCTGTATCACAAAACAAACGTTTGAATCAAACGGCTCGTTCTTTTTATAGTTCAAAACTTTAAGAATATTATTCTATTTATAATAACTATTATTTGGATTTAATCCTATTAAATATATATATATATATATATATATATGAACAAAGATTGCAGAAATGCAGATGCGTAAAAAAACCATTAATTGATTTTTTTTTTTGTAATAAAAAAGCACATTCTAATTGGATCCAATTCTCTCTTTCAAATTTTTGAAAAAAAAAAAAAGAATAATCCTATTATTAATCTACAATTTACAAAAAATAACAAGTAAAGATAAAATCTTACCCTTCTTTGTGTTCAAAGAAGGGTAAGATCTTATCTTTATTTTTTAGTTTTCACTTGTCTATCTCTTATTGTAGAAGACATTTTTTTTGCTATAAGGAAGATCCTAATCCGGAATAAGAACCGTAAAAAAAAATACCTATTAAACCAATAACGAGAATACCAGTTAAAGTACCTATCAACCAAAGAGGGATCCTTCCGGTGGTATCGGCCATTTCTATTACTTCCTTTCACATTTTCTTAAGTAGTCATGAGACATAAATAATAATACATAGAAATATTAGATCTCACCAAATTCAATTGGGTAAGAAAAAATATTCTTACTGTTCCTAATTGAAAAAGTAATTAGAGAATAGAACAGCAAGTACAAAAATAAGTAACAACCCCCAATAGAGGCTAGTACGATTCAATTCAACATTTTGTTCATTTGGGTTTGATTGTGTCATAAATAGCTCCGTGGTTTAGTTTATAATAAAGTTTATCGCTGTATGAACTGCATTGCTGATATTGATCCCAAGAAAAAAACCGTAGGTACAGCTAGCCCGTGAACGGCCAACCATCTAACTGTAAAAATTGGATAGGTTCTATCTATAGTCATTAATACCTCCTAAAAAGATCTAGATCTAGTAAATTCATCGAGTTGCTCTAATGAATCGAAACGACCAGTTACTAATGGAACCTCTTGTCGGCTTTCTGTGAAATACTCATTTGGCCGAGGGCTCCCGAATACATCATAAGCTAAACCCGTACTGACAAATAACCAACCTGCAATGAATAGAGAAGGTATAGTAATGCTATGGATAACCCAGTATCGAATACTAGTAATAATGTCAGCAAAAGCGCGTTCTCCCGTATTCCCAGACATGCTAAGCTCCCTATATTATTCTAAAATCAAGGGTAAATTGATCCCATGAAAGAAAGAGATCAGGAAATGGAAAACTACTGATATCTTCTACAATCCTTGCTTGATTGTCAATATGATACCAAGGGTATATTTGAAGTATACTAAGTATAGCTAGCCTGCTTCTAACATAGCAATATAATTTTGCTTAATATAGAAAGGGAGTAGGATCATTAGTGAAATTACTACACAATTGGTATTTATTTTATTTATAGGTGGGTAATTTCATTTTTACTTTTTGATAACAGAATATCTTTTTATTGTATAGTCCCTCTATGTTTGAGGATAACATTATTATCAGATATTCAATGCTAACTTTGTATCTATTTATTTCAACTCTTTTTTTCATAAATTGAGGTAATTGCCTGACAAAAATACGTATCAATCATTGTTTTTTTCATTGATTTCTTCCATGCTTACTATAATTAGTTATTTTGGTTTTTTATTAATTTTGCTTATTTTCACCTCAGTCTTATTCATCGGGTTAAGCAGTATACAACTTATTTGAAATAAAAAAAACCTCAATAGGAATTGAGATTCCGAGTCAATTTGAGGTACTATGTAGATTAGCTATTAATCCTTACCCATTCTTTTTGAATTAAAAAAAATATGATTGAAGTTTTGTTATCCGGAATTGTGTTAGGTCTAATTCCTATAACTTTGGCTGGATTATTTGTAACTGCATATTTACAGTACCGACGCGGCGATAAATTGGATATTTGATTTAGAACCATATTCTAAACGGGCCTCCTACTGATTCTGAGGGATCAGATCTTATTAGCTTTTTCAGTCTAAGTGAAAAGAAGATCGATCAGAAAAATAAAAAAAAAGCAGGATCACGCTCTGTAGGATTTGAACCTACGACATCAGGTTTTGGAGACCTGCGTTCTACCAAACTGAACTAAGAGCGCTTTTTCTTTTTTTTTGAAAGAAAAAGAAGGGTCTGCATGTGGTATACCCCAATCACTTATTTGATTAGGGATGTTTCATCGAATAACTATCACTCGACTTTTTATCTATTTCTTTTCTTTTATAGGAGAAAAGGTAGGGATGACAGGATTTGAACCTGCGACATTTTGTACCCAAAACAAACGCGCTACCAAGCTGCGCTACATCCCTTTTAATCTAATCGTGAGTATTTTTATTCAATATTTTATATTAAATAAAATTTCTTTTGTTTTCCACATTTATCTGCCTTGGTTCCCACGTGAATAGACTGTATACACGGAAGATATCATCTATAAGATGTCTATTTATTGACAGTACTTGATTACTATCACATGTTCTGTTCAAAAAAAAATCTGTGCAAATATTTGCAGTTACTCGTAAACTACGGGTGTAGTTGACCAGATGATATATCTATCATTCTTGAGAAGGAGAACTTACGAACAATGCAAGATATAAAAACATATCTTTCCACAGCGCCTGTGTTAGCTACTTTATGTTTGGGATTTTTAGCCGGTTTATTAATTGAGATAAATCGTTTTTTCCCAGATGCCCTGACTTTTCCCTTTTTTTGACTTTCATTTTCCTCTCCTGCGAACCCGAAAGAAAAAAATGATGTTAGATTCATTTCCTTTTCTTCTTGGATAAAGAAAATAAATTAGATTCAATCTCTTTAGATTTCAAGGGGAGGGTGAAGTTAGGATAACCTAAAAGTAAAAATCTAGATCCAAAAGTTCTTCATAAACTACTTTAAAATCTTAATTAAAGATTTTATTACTTAATTAATTCTCGTAATAAAATCTTTAATTATTTTTAGACAACTTCTATCCCTTTCTCTTTCTTCTCTTTTTTTTTTTTCAAAATTAAAAAGAAAAGAAGTAGATACAATACCCAAAGTAAGTTATATGGCTAAGAGTGGAAATGTAAGAGTAACAATTACTTTAGAATGTACTAGTTGTACCCAAGATAGTGTTGAAAAAAAATCAACGGGTATTTCAAGATATACGACTCGAAAAAATCGCCGCAATACTCCTCATCGATTGGAATTAAAGAAATTTTGTCCTTATTGTTACAAGCATACCATTCATGGAGAAATCAAAAAATAGATTGAATTTCACATTTGTACCCGGAAATCAAAATATATCAAAGATATTTATTTCTTTATCTTTGTATATTAACAAAATATGTCACTGTCAATATTTCTTTTCGAAATATTTTGAAATAAAATAAATAGTATTTGAAAGGTTCATAAAACAAACTATGAATAAAATGAAGCCATCTTTTCGGAATACATATAAGCCATATTTTAAAAATAGATCTAAGTTTAGAAATAGATCTAAGTTTAGAAATAGATCTAAGTTTAGAAATAGATCTAAATCATCTTTTCGGAATG
>BSBK01014841.1:0-38883 GCA_027943335.1 Chamaecyparis obtusa | reverse complement strand
ATATATATATATATATATGTATATATATATATATTATATATATATATACATATATATAATATTATATATATATATATGATTAATATATATATATATATATTCAATTGAGAGAATCAAAACAAGGATAACCAATTCATTACAATATTATTCAGTAAGGAGCTAAGGCAAAACTTAAATAATATCACAGTAGGCACTAGAAATCCAAATTCTAATCAGGAGTTTTAAGTAAAGTGAGTAAGGTCCTGGATAGGGACATTACAGATCCACACATTATTCAGTAGATACCTCCAAGAACCCACATACATGGGAGTAGGTTTGAAGTAAAACTAAGATTGTTTATGGTTCAAAAATGATTACTATGTGTACTTTTGATTAACCTCCAATGATTGGATGTGAAATTCACAAATTTGATTATATCACCACTAGTTTCTATTTCAAATTTTGGAAAAAATGGATATTTGACATATGTTCATAAATTTCAGTCAACACCATTTTAAAATAACACATCAGTTTATTTTTACACATTGAGAATATCATCAATAGGAATTGAATTGAAATTGACATAGGTCATAGGAAATAAATGCCCCAGCTATTTGCTATCTTTTGCATTTTGAGTTTCTTATTACAATCAGGAGAAGAATATTACTCTCTAAATGGTTTTGGATAGTAACATTTGTACTTCTTCTTCACAAATATTTATTCCCTCATCTTGTTGCCTATTGATACCGACAAAGTAGGAATCTAGGCATTTCTTCCATGTAATGGGAGAAAATTGGTTTCCTAATTGATGTGTCTAAATAATACATGAAAGAACATTTTCTTTGATATTTCTCACTAACCCTTTACAATAGAAAATGTTTACAAAAATTGGCATGTACTTGCATGAGGACATTATATATTACAAAAATCCCACACAGAAGAAGCTGGCAGCCACTCAAAAAGTAGTAAATGATAGCAAGTGGGATAATGCAGATGCTTTAATAAACCATTATCTTCTTTACTCAAACAACATTTCGTTCATCTGCTTGACTGGGGCATGTTTGGGAACATACAGTCTCCATTTAAACTCAAGTCTCTAGAAGTAGTTATATTTTTCAGTGGAGAAGATACACCCATTGGATCTGCAATAACTTTATGCTCATTGGAATTTCCATTTCTCTTCAATTGGGATACTCTTTCCAAAATTGCATCTACCCTTTTACCAATTTGGGAAATCAATGGGTCTATTTGTGGACCTCCAGGAGTTTGTCACCTAAACAAGAAACCTTGAGATGAATCAAGAACTTCTCTACAAAAGAGATCATTACCTTGAGAAGCTCTCCACTTGTCAGCTGAATTAAAACATTGGACCATAGATGGATGCCCTTTGTTGTAAAATGAGGAGTGAGACTGCCTTGCCAAAGGTGGCAATGAACTTACATTTAAGGGATAATGCCCAACATGAGTAACCTGGTTTCCCAAATCCCGTAAAATGCAAGACCATTGATGAATAGGCAGTTCTAATAGAAATATTTTGTGGTGCTAGAATGAAGTGCATGACCAAATTCTTTTGCCTGCTAATGAACCAATTTCAGGCTTCATTTCCACATTGATATGTGGATAATTCCACTGCACTTGTTTACTTCTCTATCTGAATTTTTTGTGTCAGTGTACATGTGCACTGAGAGCTTCTGTCACTACTTGAGCTATGAGAAGATGGTGAGTAACTCATCATCATCATCTAACATAGGCTCACACAAATATCTTACATCTTTCCTTTGCCACTTTCCCCTTCCTAGCTCTTCCTCCTTATCTGTAACTTCTATCATGGGTCCAAGAAGCTCTTCCCACTCTTTCCCATTAATATGCAAATATTTTTGTCTGTAACAGTATTTTTTGCATTTATTATGATATTGATTTGATTTTATGCACTTCGCTATTTGATCCATACTTCCCTTTCAATTCACTTGCTTTGCTCATTTTGCATGTCATAGGCCAAGATTTCATAGCGGGTATAAAATTTTACCTTTTAGCTATTAATTTTTTTTCATTTTTCCTGTATGATGCTTTTGGATACGAATTGTGGATATTCTCTGGGAAACTTTTCATTTTTTCCTGTAGGATGCCTTTGTATACAAATTTTGGAGAATCTCTGTTAAAGAGTAGGTAAGGATGGCTAAGCTGAGTGTAGCGGAGAGGGAGGGGGACTAAATTGAGAGAGTGGAGGTGGAGAGCGATAATGGTGAAAATATTTTAGGGCTTGCAGAAATATGGAAATTATAATCTTCCTCCCAGAGCAGACATTAATGAAGTTCTTCATACCTTAGCAGAGGAGGTGGCTGGATTGTTGAAGCTAACAATACTACATACAAAAGTGCGGTATGTATTTTTGTCCTAAATTTTATTTTTCATTTCTTTTAGGTCTTTAAAGGTGGTCAATGAAATATTTGTATTAAATGTCAAGGAATACATGAAAATAATATGATTTCGAGCATGAGCACGAGTCCCTATAGGGGGCATAGTTGTGCCTTTACAGGCACCGTAAACCCTAGCTACATAGAAATGGAGGCTTTGAAGAATAGTTCACTAGAGGTGGAGAGAGAGAGGGAGAGAGGGAGAGAGAGAGAGAGTGATGGAGAGAGAGAGAGATATATATATATATATATATATATATATATATATATATAGAGATAGAGAGACTTCTGAGGGGTCATGGGGACTTCCAAGGGGTCCTAGATGCCTTATGACATGTTAGGACCCCTAGGAAGTCCCCATGACCCCTATTGACACATTGGAATGCTCAAGTGTGTCCTAAGGGGTCCTACAACCCCTTTGAACACACTTGAGTATTCCAATGTGTCAAAAGGGGTCATGAGGACTTCCTACGGGTCCTAGTACACCTATCACACAATTAAGACCTCTAGGAAGTCCCTATGATGCCTTTGGACACATTGTAACCCTCAAGTGTGTCCTAAGGGGTTGTACGACCCCTTTAGACACACTTGAGCATTCAAATGTGTCAAAAGGGGTCATGAGGACTTCCTAGGGGTCCTAGTACGCCTTATCATGTGTTAGGACCCCTAAGAAGTCCCCATGACCCCTTTCAAAACATTGGAAACCCTCAAGTGTGTCCTAAAGGGTCCTATGACCCCTTAGACCACACTTGAGGGTTCAAATGTGTCAAAAAGTATCATGGGGACTTCCTAGGGGTCCTAGTATGCCTTATCACATGTTAGGACCCCTAGGAAGTCCCCATGACCCCTTTTAACACATTCGAATGCTCAAGTGTGTCCTAAGGGGTCCTATGACCCCTTCAAACACACTTGAGCATTCAAATGTGTCAAAAGGGGTCATGGAGATTTCCTAGGGGTCCTAGTATGTCTTATCATGTGTTAGGACCCCTAGGAAGTCCCCATGACCGCTTTTGACACATTGGAACCCTCAAGTGTGTCCTAAGGGGTCCTACGACCCCTTCGAGCACACTTGAGCATTCAAATGTGTCAAAAGGGGTCATGTGGACTTCTTAGGGGTCCTAGTATGCCTTGTCACATGTTATGACCCCTAGGAAGTCCCCATGACCCCTTTCGATATATTAGAACCCTAAAGTGTGTCCTAAGGGGTCCTACGACCCCTTAGGACACACTTGAGGGTTCCCATGTGTCAAAAGGGGTCATGAGGACATCTTAGGGTCTTAGTACATCTTATCACATGTTAGGACCCCTAGAAAGACTCCATTACCCCTATTGACACATTGGAATGCTCAAGTGTGTCCTAAGGGATCCTACGACCCCTTCGGACACACTTGAGCATTCAAATGTGTCAAAAGGGGTCATGAGGACTTCCTATGGGTCCTAGTATGCCTCATCATGTGTTAGGACCCCTAAGAAGTCCCCATGAATTGTTTCGACACATTGGAACCCTCAAGTGTGTGCTAAGGGGTCCTACAACCCCTTCAGACACACTTGAGGGTTCAAATGTGTCAAAAGGGGTCAAGAGGACTTTGTAAGGGTCCTAGTACACCTTATCACATGTTAGGACCCCTAGGAAGTCCCCATGACCCCTTTTGACATATTTGAATGCTCAAGTGTGTTTGAAGGGGTCCTACGACCCCTTCAAACACACTTGAGCATTCAAATGTGTCAAAAGGGGTCATGGGGACTTCCTAGGGGTCCTAGTATGCTTTATCACACGTTAGGACCCCTAGGAAGTCCCCATGAACCTTTTCAACACATTGGAACCCTCAAGTGTGTCCTAAGGGGTCCTATGATCCCTTAGGACACACTTGAGGGCTCCAATGTGTCAAAAGGGGTCATGAAGACTTCCTAGGGGTCCTAGTATGCCTTATCACATGTTAGGGGCCCCTAGGAAGTCCTCATGACCCCTTTTGACACATTGGAATGCTCAAGTGTGTCCTAAGGGGTCCTAGGACCTCTTCGGACACACTTGAGAGTTAAAATGTGTCAAAAGGGGTCATGGGGACTTCCTAGGGGTCTTAGTACACATTATCACATGTTAGGACCCCTAGGAAGTCCCCATGACCCCTACAGACACATTAGAATGCTCAAGTTGTCTAAATGGGGTACTAAAACCCCTTCGGGCACACTTGAGCATTCAAATATGTCAAACGGGGTCATGGGGACTTCCTAGGGGTCTTAGTACACCTTATCATGTGTTAGCACCCCTCAAAAGTCCCCATGATCCCTATGGACACATTCAAACCCTCAAGTGTGTCCTAAGGGGTCCTACGACCCCTTGGACACACTTGAGCATTCAAATGTGTCAAAGAGGTCATGGGGACTTTCTAGGGGTCCTAGTACACCTTATCACATGTTAGGACCCCTAGGAAGTCCCCATGACCCTTTTGACACATTAAAATGCTCAAGTGTGTCCTAAGGGGTCATAGGACCCCTTAGGACACACTTGAGCATTCAAATGTGTCAAAAGAGGTTGTGGAGACTTCCTAGGGGTCCTAGTACACCTTATCACATGTTAAGACCCCTAGGAAGTCCCCATGACTCCTATGGACACATTGGAACCCTCAAGTGTGTCCTAAGGGGTCCTACGACCCCTTTGGACACACTTGAGCATTCAAATGTCTCAAAAGGGGTCATGGGGATTTCTAGGGGTCCTAGTATGCCTTATCATGCGTATGACCCCTAGTAAGTCCACATGACCCCTTTTGACACATTGGAACCCTCAAGTGTGTCCTAAGGGGGTCATACGACCCTTCAGATATACTTGAGCCTTCCCAATGTGTCAAAAAGGGGTCATTAGGACTTCTAGGGGTCCTAGTATGCCTTATCATGTGTTAGAACCCCTAGGAAGTCCCCATGACCCCTATGGACACATTGGAATGGTCAATGGTCAATTGTGAGAAGGTATGTTAAACATTAATCAAGGTGACCTTGTAAATGTAGTTGCAAGTGAAGAGGATGTTGAATTTTAAAATAATATGGAAATTAATTTTTGAATAACAATGTATGGAGTGAAGATGAAAATTTAGAGATGGAGAATGAAAATTTAGACTTGGGGAATGAAAACGTAGATTTGGGGAATGACAATGAATGGAATGAAGATGAAAATGTACAGATGGAGATTGAAAATGTAGACTTGGGGAATGAAAAATGTTGCACAAGAACCACATGAACATTACACATCTCCAAATTATATGCAAAATTAAGTCCCTTGCAATAAAGATAATCAATCTTCAAATTCGGGGCTTTCAAGAACACCTAAATAGTTAGTTGAAATTGAGGAGAATATTATGAATAATTGGGAATGAAAGAGGTCACATAGAACCGTTAGGTTGTGGGCTTCAAGACTTTATGATCAATTTTTTGGAAACAAGACATTGGTTTGAGGCAATGCCAAATTTTTTGTGCAGTTGTTAAAGATGCAAAAGATGAGACCTGTGCTTGTGAAATTGAAGATCGTGTGAACAAGGAAAATGGAGAGAAATGCCATTGTTGTGAAGAATTTTTTCAATTCTCTCAATAGCATTGGAAGAATAGCAGAGAAAAATACAAGAGAGTTTCTCAGGAGGGTGTATTACTAACCTCCTTAGTAAGTCATCAGTTCAGAAAGGCTCATTTGATGAGACAAACTTGTGTTGACTTCAATATATAGACCGTAAAACTTTGGGTAGAGTACTTGCAAGAAGAGAAAGACTTGATGATCTGCTTCAAATTTATACATGGGCTTATGGTGGGAGACTTCCATGTTTTGATAAGAAGCTAACTGATGCAGGAGCATCCTGGGTGTAAGAGCAATCTTGCATCACCCAAAAATATTTCTATTTTTAAATTCAATAAGGGCTATCTTGTGCAGAGCTGCTATTTGTGGAAAGTTACTATTTTTGGTAATTTTCGTATGTGCTCAGAATGATCTAATTTCTTTCTTGGAGGTTCATTTTGGTCATATAAGTCTGCCAGTAAAGTTTCATTGGCAGGTCAAGTGTACATTGGAAGATATTGAAGATTTTCGGTATTGGCAGCAGGGTACAGAAACTTTGAACTCAGTTTTGAAGGCTTTAGAGGCCTCAAATGAGGTCAAAAATTTGGGTGACGGGTGCTTGCATGGGTCAAGCCTGTAGAGCGCTTCGTGGCATTTCCGAAATGGGGTTATAATAGCCGATCGGGTCAACTGGTGATGACTTATGGTCTTCGGAAGTTGGGTCACCTGAAATGGTAGAAAATAATTTTCTTCAAAATTTCTGTTCGGGTTTCAAAGGTTATCTTGAGCCGGCTATGATGTAATAAAATGTAAAATAAAATAATTCTAAGTTTGGTCGGCCTTATTGGCTAAAATTCTAGAACCTTCCCAGGCGGTAGAAAAATTGCCTATATAAGGAAGGTTGTATTATTGTCTTAGGCAGTTCAGAATAGTTCTGGGTAGTAGATCTGGGCAATAATTCGAGGCTTTGTCCTACAGAATATTGTAAGGGAATGCCCATGGGGCTTTGCATATTGTAATTCTGAAAGTTTGTAATTCCACATTTGTGGAGATAGTAAGAAGCCAATTTTTTGTTCTTGCATATTGTTGTTGTTTCTCTATTTCTGTTATACGTTTATGGTATTAAGGGGAGCAGCCTTCATCAAGTGGTATCAGAGCAGGAGTTCTTGAGTGTGTACACAGATCACCGACTATGAGGCAGTTTGCACCAGGACCGTGGCTAGGGTTTCAACGCGCATCGCGAAAATGCCTCCACGACGAGAACGTGGCGGAAGAGTTGGTGCTGTGACACCTGAGGTTAGAGAGCTGTAGAGACAAGTGCGAGCATTGCAAGAAGAGATTCACAGGGGAATGAATCTCAATGTTAGAGATGAAAGTGAGGATGAAGCCGAAGAAGAATATCAAGAAGGAGAAGCTGAAATTATGAACCAGGAGGAAGAAAGACTTTTTCGGGCGATTTCCAAGATTGGGAAAAGACCTAAGATTGAGGTTCCTACATTTTCTGGAAATCTTAACCCAGAGGAATTGATCGACTGGATCAATGAATGTGAGGAATATTTTGAGTATGAAGATGTTGAGGATCCTGATAGGGTCAAATTTGCGAAGGCCAGACTGATAGGTCATGCGAAGATATGGTGGCAAGAGATTCAGTTGGAGCGAAATAGAAGGGGAAAGGAGAAAATCACGAGATGGGATTGGATGGTGGATAAATTGAAGTGACAGTTCATTCCTGTTGATTATGAGCTTGACCTACTGAAGAAAATGCAGAGTTTGAAGCAAGCAGGAAGATCTGTTCAGGAGTATACAGAGGAGTTCTATCGACTTCTCATCAGAACAGGCCATGCAGAAGCTGATAAGGAGAAAGTTGCCCAATACCTTAATGGGTTAAGGCCAAGCATTCAGGAGGAGCTGAATCTAGTTCGAATGAATAGTATTGAAGAGGCATAACAGTTTGCCCTAAAAGTAGAGGAAAAGTTGAACAAGAAGTTTGAGAGTAGACAAAACGGAAGAGGTCGCGGTGGACGATCTGGTGGACGGTCATACGGTGGCCGAAATGAAGATCCAAAAAAGAAAGATGAGGCCAGTAGCAGTCAGAATCAGCGAGGAAATAATTCCAATCGCTTCAAGGATCAGAATAATAGAGATCAGAGAGGAAGAGGAAGGGGACAAGGATCTGGAAGAGGTGGCTTCCATGGAACATGTTTTCACTGTGGAGAAGAAGGTCATAGGGCATTTGAATGTCCTCAGCGCCAAGGTAGAACAGATAGGAGAAATGAAGGCCAGGCGAGAGTTGCACATGTAGATGAAGATGCCAGATCATCAAATTCTGAAGATGCTGAAAGAGGAGAAACATTGATTAATAGAAGAGTCTTGTTGAGTGGTGAGAATGAACCTGAGCAAAGGAGGAGCCTGTTTCACACCAGGTGCAAGTGTGAAGGTAAATGTTGTGATGTGATTATTGATAGTGGAAGCACTGACAATTTGGTGTCAGAAGAGATGGTGACAAAGTTGAAGCTCAAGAGACAGAAACACGCACATCCATATCGGATTGCCTGGGTACAGGATGACCACAAGGTCGTGGTCAATGAACAATGCCTGGTGAAGTTCAAGATTGGCGGATACAAAGATGAGGTATTGTGTGATATCATATCTATGGATGCATGTCATATGTTGTTGGGTAGACCATGGCAGTTTGACAGATGTGCTGTACACGATGGCCGTGCGAATACCTATTCCCTGACAAAGGATAGAGTGCGGCATAAGCTAAAGCCATTGAAGGAGACCAAAGAAAAGGTATGTGGTAATGCAAGGATAACTTTTGTTGATGGAAGAAATTTCTTAGATGGTATGAGGCATGAGCATGTATGTTTTGCTTTAATTCCAAAAGCTGGTAAAGAGAAAGTAGAAGATGTTCCTGTAGAAGTTGCAGATTTGTTGAATGAGTTTCAGGAGATTGTATCCGATAACATGCCTGATGGATTACCACCAGTCAGGAAGATCAGTCATCAGATGGACTTGATCCCAGGAGCGAGTTTGCCGAATAAGGCAGCACACAAAATGACACCTGCAGAAAGTGAGGAGTTGAACAAACAAGTACATGAACTGTTACAGAAAGGATTGATCCGTGAGAGTCTGAGTCCCTATACTGTACCAGCAGTATTAGCACCAAAGAAGAATGGAGAATGGAGGATGTGTACAGATTCTAGGGCAATAAACAAGATCACAATCAAGTACAGGTTTCCATTGCCATGAATGGATGATATTATGGACTGTTTGAGTGGAGCTGTGTATTTTTCAAAGATAGATCTAAAAAGTGGATATCATTAGATTCAGATCAGAGAAGGAGATGAATGGAAGACTTCCTTAAAGATAAAGGAAGGACTATATGAGTGGTTAGTCATGCCTTTTGGGCTAACCAATGCACCGAGCACTTTCATGCGGCTCATGAACGAGGTTCTGAAAGAATTTTTGGGTAAGTTTGTCATTGTTTACCTAGATGATATTTTGATCTTTAGTAAGACATTGGATGAGCATATGATGCATATTCGTATGGTATTTGAGAAGCTGAGAGAAGAGAAATTGCTGATTAATTTGAAGAAGTGCAGTTTTGTGAAGAAAGAGTTAGTGTATTTGGGGTTTGTAGTTTCAGGAGAAGGTCTAAAAATGGACCCAGAGAAGGTATAGGCTATCCTTGAATGGCCTACTCCAAGGAATGCTACTGAGGTAAGATCTTTTCATGGTCTAGCTAGCTTTTACAGAAATTTTATTAGAAATTTTAGCAGTATTTGTGGACCCTTGACTGAAACAATGATAGGGGATAGAAAAGAGTTTAAGTGGACTAATGGGGCAGAAAAGAGTTTTCAATTGTTGAAACAAAAAGTTACAGAACAACCTATTTTAGCACTTCCAAATTTTAATAAGGTGTTTCAAGTAGATTGTGATGCTAGTGGTACTGCAATAGGAGCTGTTATGAGCCAAGAAGGTAAACCTGTTGCTTATTTCAGCGAGAAGTTAAATGATGCCAAGAGAAAATATTCTGTTTATGATCAGGAATTTTATGCTATAGTTCAGGCATTGAAAAAGTGGAGGCACTATCTGCTTCCTAAGGAGTTTGTTTTGTATACTGATCATCAAGCTTTGCAATATTTGAATAGTCAAGGAAAATTGAATCAAAGGCATTTGAAATGGATTGAGTTTTTGCAGAGTTATACATTTGTTTTGAAACATAGGAGTGGAAAGTCTAATAGGGTTGTAGATGCTCTTAGCAGAAGGCAACTATTGCTGACAGAAATGCAGATTGAAGTGATTGGGTTCAAGGAACTCAAGAATTTGTAACCAGAAGATCCTGATTTTGGTGAAGCTTGGAAAGCTTGTACAGAACCTGTTACTCTAGACAGGACGAAATGGTTGGATTTTATCATCCAAGATGATATGCTATTCAGAGGGAGTCAGTTGTGCATTGCACGAAGTTCTATGAGGGAGAATCTCATCAAGGAGAAGCATAGCGGAGGATTGGCTGGACATTTTGGTCGTGATAAAACCCTTGGATTGGTTAGTGAGAATTATTATTGGCCATAGTTGCAGCAAGATGTGAAGAAGTTTGTATAGAGTTGCAGAGTATGTCAGATGGCGAAAGGAGTGAAGCAGAATACAGGGTTGTATCAGCCATTACCTATACCAGAGAAGCCTTGGGAGGATATCAGTATGGACTTTGTTCTGGGTTTACCGAGGACTCAGCGGGGACATGATTCAATTTTTGTGGTGGTTGACAGATTTTCAAAGATGGCACATTTCATTCCCTGCAAGAAGACTAATGATGCTGTTCATATAGCAGAATTATTTTTCAGAGAAGTAGTGAGACTTCATGGTTTGCCAAAGACCATAGTTTCAGATCAGGACACTAAGTTTGTTGGATATTTCTGGCGTACATTGTGGAAGAAGTTAAAGATATATTTGAAGTTTAGTTCTTCACATCATCCACAGGCTGATGGACAGACAGAGGTGGTGAATAGGAGTTTGGGAAATTTGCTGAGATGTTTGGTTGGAGATAAGCCAACAGGATGGGATTTGATTTTACCACAGGCAGAATTTGCATACAATAATTCTGTCAATAGGAGCACTGGTAAATCACCATTCCAAATTATATATGGAAGTAGTCCAAGAAATGCATCTGAATTGAGAAAGATAGCTAAAGGAGAAATAAATAGTGCTGAAGCTGAAGATTTTGCAGAACACTTGAAGAACATCCATGAAGAGGTGAGGAAGCATATTAACAAGATGAATGCGCAGTATAAGGCTAAGGCAGATGAGAAAAGGAGGCATAAGGAATTTCAGGTTGGCGATGAAGTCATGGTTCATTTGCGGAAGGAGCGGTTTCCGGTTGGTACATATAACAAGTTGAAAATGAAGAAGTTTGGGCCATGTAAGATACTGAAGAAACATGATTCAGGAAATGCATATGAGGTAAAATTGCTTACTGAGCTGAATATTTCACCAGTGTTTAACATTTCAGATTTGATAGAGTATCATGAAGGAGGTGTTGAAGATGAGGTTGTAGCAGCACAGTGGAGTATTCCAGCAACCAGTTCAGATATCAAGGAGATTGAAGACATACTGGACAGTCGTGTTGGCGGAAGCACAAGGAGCAAGACATATGAAGAGTATTTGGTCAAATGGAAAGGATGACCTATTGAAGATTCATCATGGCTAACAAAGGAGGAGGTTAACCGTCTTGGTTTTCCTCTGCACACCTGAGTCGTGACAGGGTCACTTCTCAAATTACCCCAGGTGTCTGATGCAGGAGCATCCTGGGTGTAAGAGCAATCTTGCATCACCCAAAAATATTTCTATTTTTGAATTCAATAAGGGCTATCTTGTGCAGAGCTGCTATTTGTGGAAAGTTACTATTTTTGGTAATTTTCATATGTGCTCAGAATGATCTGATTTCTTTCTTGGAGGTTCATTTTGGTTATATAAGTCTGCCAGTAAAGTTTCATTGGCAGGTCAAGTGTACATTGGAAGATATTGAAGATTTTCGGTATTGGCAGCAGGGTACAGAAACTTTGAACTCAATTTTGAAGGCTTTAGAGGCCCCGAATGAGGTCAAAAATTTGGGTGACGGGCGCTTGCGCGGGTCAAGCTTGTAGAGCGCTTCGTGGCATTTCTAAAATGGGGTTATAATAGCCGATCGGGTCAACTGGTGATGACTTATGGTCTTCGGAAGTTGGGTCACCTGAAATGGTAGAAAATAATTTTCTTCAAAATTTCTGTTCGGGTTTCAAAGGTTATCTTGAGCCGACTATGATGTAATAAAATGTAAAATAAAATAATTCTAAGTTTGGTCGGCCTTATTGGCTAAATTCTGGAACCTTCCCAGGCGGTGGAAAAATTGCCTATATAAGGAAGGCTGTATTATTGTCTTAGGCAGTTCAGAATAGTTCTGGGTAGTAGATCTGGGCAATAATTCGAGGCTTTGTCCTACAGAATATTGTAAGGGAATGCCCATGGGGCTTTGCATATTGTAATTTTGAAAGTTTGTAATTCCACATTTGTGGAGATAGTAAGAAGCCAATTTTCTGTTCTTGCATATTGTTGTTGTTTCTCTATTTCTGTTATGCATTTGTGGTATTAAGGGGAGCAGCCTTCATCGCTAACGGATGTTGTCAAGGATGAAATTCAACAATTTTGGGATGCTAACTCAAGAGTGTCACCAAATGTGAAGGATGTCTTGAAGTTGAGAGTTGGCAATCGAGACCACACTCCACATCCTAAACATTATGTGGAGGTAAGTCAAACAATGTTGTATAAACAAAATTGTGAGACACATCCAACATTGAAAATATCACAAACATATTTTGAATCCGTGAAGTCATTTTATTGTGTACCCCTTAAGATTCAGAATACATGTTGTTGCAAATATCATGTTGAGTTTTCAATGCATCATGAATTATTACGGTCCATTCATTCTACTTTGCATACTAATGAAATGCTAGAGGATTGTGGTGTAAGTGGTCTTCCCAAATCATCAAGAGACTTGCTAGATCATTTTTTATGTCAAAGAGATGATGGTTGTTTATTTTATAAAAAATATTGCTTAAATGCCAAGTGCTTAGAATGTGGTGGCATTTTCAAGTTTAGGAAATGTTTTCATGAGGGTTTGGAACACAATTTTGGAAAGACACTCGTCCAAAAAAAGGTATATGAAATAGTGAAATATACATTGAAGAGTGGAGGTGAAGGCTCTAGATGTGAGTTAGTTGCAAAAGAATACAATGTTGCTGATTTTATCTCAAATTAAAAGACAAATCTTTTTTACAAGTATGCAAGGCATAGTCACAGGTCTCAATGGTTGGATAAAAAATTTAGGACATGTAAGGACACTTTCCCCATTGGAACTATAATATTGATTGTATACTTTGCGGAGAACTATACATTGCAGCCCCAAAATGAGACTCAAGCTCAATATTAGAATTCCATTTAGGTTGCTATTTTTGTACACATCACATATGGACATTCCCCTGATAGCACAAAAGATGAGTGAAAGATAATCAGAGAGAACCATTTTTATATGAGAGATGATAGGTCTCACTCAAATGAGTTTATTCAACATTGTTTCCAAAACTATTTTGACTTCTTGTAGGAAAATGGTATTGCTATGGATAGGCATCTCATTTGGTCGGATATTTGCACTGGTCAATTTAAGAATGTCAGAATGTTTTATTGGTTGTGTAGAATGCATGTGGAGAAAGGTGTACCTCATATTTGGAGTTTTTTTGAGTCAGGGCATGGTAAAGGGGAGCATGATGGAGCAGGTGTGTGTGTGAAGAGAGCTCTAGTTAAGGAGCAATTGAGGATTTTAGGTACTGTACTTCTTGATGCTCATTCTATTATTGATTGGTGTACTTTAGCATTTTCACAGGGGGGATTCTTGATTCTACAGTGCGTAGATTATTTTTTTTGGTTGAGGAGGGAACTATAGGAGATAGATTGGATTGTAAAATAGTGAAAGAGTCTTCAAAAATGCATTCATTCTGAAGCTCCAATAGTAGTAAATGGACCATTTGGAGATGAGAGTTGGCTTGTTTTTCCCCATGTGTTTTCAGTATGATTGGGATCATTGTGAGTCAAGTGAGTGGGTGGATACATGGGTTCCACAGTATCTAATTCCTTTATCTTTGACACTCTCTATAAGAAATGATGACATGGACACTTCAGTTGAGTATGACCATCTTTCAGATCTTCTACAACCAGGAGATGTTTTTGCATTGGTTTCGCCGCAGGGGAATGATGAGAGGTTAGATTATTGGTTAGCACTTTGTGTATGAGGTAAATAGAAGCTTGTATAACTGATGAAAGATGGTGATGGGTTCACATATCCTACTAGTTCAGTTGTTGTTGTGGGAACATGGCTATGAACATACATGATTAGAAAGAATGGAATTCTTGCATTTGAAGACTAAGAGAAGCACATAACTATTCTCATGTATTCACACCTTGTTATAGCAACAAATGTTAGAAATAGGAAATACTGAGAGGGGGGGTGAATCAGTATTTCACAAACTTTTTCTTTTGCCCACTTATGGATATAACAGATTACTTTAGTGCATACAAAGATTATCAAATTGATTAACAAACATAGCAGTAAATAGAAAGAACTCATAACACATGATATGTTCTCGAGGAAACCCTGGCCAAGGGAAAACCCTGGTGGGGATGGTACCCATAAAGATCACTAATCAAAAGTATCATGTTAGGGATATTGGACCCTGTTAGGAGTCAATTTACAATATATAGTAGATCTATCCTAGTTAAAGGACTTTAGGCCTTGTTAGAAGCCTTAACCCTGTGAGGAGTTAGATTACAAAGCCTGATCACCAGCTGAGCTCACTGCCCAAATAGGTAATACAAAATGTTTTCGACTATAATATGGTACTGCTTACAACTTTGCATCAATAGCCTTTGCTGCTATCACAATATACAACTATCGCAAGTTATCTTTTCTTTCTTTTTACACATCACATACATACTTTCATTACATTTCAAGTATGCCTAATATATGAGTTATTAGAGCTAATAAATTTACATGGTCAGCTTCCAAAATCTTTATCCAAGAGTAAACATCTAGGATGTCATCCCTTCATAATGTTAAGTCATTATTTTGACAAGCAAAAATAATCCCTTAACTCTTTCGCTAATACTGTCTCCAAAACTGTTCTGTCTGCAAAAATTGTCTTCGGTAAACTTTGAATAACTTTGTCCATACTACTCCAAACTTTATGTGCACTGAGATGGGGTATCCTCATACTCTTTAGAAGCTTTAGTTAACTACACAAACAAAAATATTACTCCAGTGGATGTCGCCAACTAAATCTTCATCAGGTGCTCTGTCAAGATCATTGTATCCATACTTAGACAATTTCTTCCTTCAACTTGCCATACTTGCATTCAAAATTCTACGCTCTCAATAGAGATCATATGTTTCCATAATGACAACATCTATGCATCCACATTAGCCAAATTGCCAACAATCTCCCCCTTTCTCATTGGTGGCAACATATGGGAAAATTGGCTAAGTGTGCAAACAAAACTTCAAAGTATTTACACAAAATTGTGGCCAAAAGTTATACAACACATATACAATATTTTACTCCATAGAATAGCTCCCCCTATGAGTATCCTTCCTCAACATATATTTAATTTTCTACTATCTCTCCCCCTTTGACAACGATGACAAAGATAGGTTGTTCAAAAAAATTTAAAAAAAAAACTTTATACCTTGTTATCAGCTATTGCAAAGCCGGTAGGCTTGCAACACAGTCACCAAACTCTGACTTCCATGATTCAAAATCTTTCTCCCATATCTTCCTAATGGATTTAGCAACATTGAGTAGAGTACTCAATCCGTATGCTGTTGTCTAACAAGCTTGCAGGGAATTAAAGCTAAACTTCTGAAAAGATGTCTTTGCTGAAAGACACTGCTCAATTTGGTCTTCAACAATTGAGGTCTTAATTGAGATGTGCTCTCTCAAGATGTTAATTTTGATCATCTTTCTGTTCTTCTCCTCTTCTAACATTCTGATTTCATCATTTAACTTCCTTATGTTCTTCTCTACAGAACTTATCTGTACATTTGGGCTTGACAAGGTGTTTGTTTCAGCTGTAATTGCATCTATCTTCTCTCTGATCTTCTTATCTTCTTCAGCTGTTAGGATTTCTGATTTTGTGCATTGTATGTACAAACTCTTTCCAGTCTCAAAATGTTACCTCAAATTCTTTATGCATACATCCAAATTACCAATATCATTTCAAATATTTACACTTAAATTTTGTTGCATTTCTGCTTCAAAGTCTTCCTGAACTTTTATTCTAGCAATATCCTTTAAGTTAGAAAATTTAGAGTCAAAAGAGTTTATTACTATTTTAGCTTTCTCAAGTGGATCCGATTCAAATACCTTAGTGCTGATCACACTCTCAAGTTTCTTTGTCAAAACTCTAACTTTTCCTTCAAGGTCCTTCAACTTCTTATTCTTTCCAATAATTTTATTAAGAGATGTGATGAACTCAAGCTGATCATCATCTTCAAATTCTTTTCCAAGGTCTTCAAAAATTGAACCAATTTGTCTCTTCTTACTGTCAAGTGCACTAGGGGTAGTTGTAAGATTTCACAAATGTGCAAATCCACAAAAAACCAAGATCACCTGCAAGCAAAATACCAGAAGCTGGAGCGAAAACCTAAGAGAGAGAGAGAGCAAGGGTTTTGAGAATCTCAGCGGAGTGAGAGCAAAATTGTATTTCCCAAAAGTATGAACAATAATTACAAAAAGCGGCTTATAAGGTGAGAAACCCTAAAGCCGGAGAAAGCTAGGTTTGTGCATTTAATAATTAATAAACATATTAATTATTATGCACCTAAATGACAAGCTTAAGTGAAAAAAGAATAATAGTGACCTTTAATAATTAAATCAGATAGACTTAATTTTAAAGGTAAATATACTATTACTCTAACACCCCCCCTTAAGCGAAGCTCAGGAGGAAACTAACCTAGCACAACTAAGAAAGCAGGAAAATGGGTCCCGGCAACAAGGCCTGATCAGGTACCCAACAACAAAGAAATCTCTGTGAACCGGGGAAATAGAGAAAACCCAGTGGGAAAAACCCTACCCCAAAAAGAGATACAACAACATGCTGAAAAGAAACATGAAGGAAGGAAGGACTCAACAAGACCCCCCAAGGACAACTTCCGTCACCCCAAGCATAGAACGCAACTGAAGATAGCACGGAGATGCAAAGGGTTTGGTGAAGATGTCAGCAACCTGCGCGTCAGTGGGAATGTACTCCAAAGTGAGAACACCATCCTGAATCTGCTGACGGATGAAGTGCATATGAAGCTCAATGTGTTTAGTGCGCTGATGCTCCACCGGGTTGCGGGAAATGTGAATAGCACTCTGATTATCGCACCACAGAACAGTGGGACGATCAGGAGGAAAACCAAACTCAGTCATCAACTGCCGAAGCCATAAAATCTCCTGACTAGCATGAACTGCCGCTCTGTACTCAGCCTCTGTAGATGAAAGTGCTCGAGCGTTCTGCTTCTTGCACGACCATGTGATAGGACCAGAGCCAAGACAAAAAACAAAGCCAGAAGTAGACTTCTGATCATCAACATCACCAGCCCAATCTAAGTCAGTGTAGCCAACAATGTGAGGAGCCCCTGATGTGTAGTGAATGCCATACATAAGTGTGCCCTGAATGTATCTCAAAATACGCTTGGCAGCTTGCCAATGACTCTCATGAGGCTCATGTGAGAACCGAGAGACTAGACCAACTGCAAAGGAGAGATTAGGACGAGTGTGTGTCAGGTATAACAAACTGCCAACCAACTGCCGATACAAAGTAGCATCCACTGAAGGCGTAGTGCAAGAGGTAGACAAAGTAACACCCGACTGAAAAGGTGTGGGAGCAGGCTTGCAATCAAGCATATCAAAGCGCTGAAGCATGTCAAGAGCATACTTCTGCTGGTAAACAAAGATCCCAGTAGGTGACTTCACAATCTGTAGACCCAGAAAGAAGTGTAAAAGACCAAGGTCTATCATCTCAAACTGCTCCATCAATGCGCACTGAACATCCTGAATCATAGAAGATGAGCTACCTGTGATGAGAAGATCATCAACATATAGCACAAGTATCAAAATCTCATCCTCAAGACGCTGAATGTAGACTGTAGGATCGGAATGACAGCGTGTGAATCCTGTAGAAAGCAAAAAAGAGTCCATCTTCTCATACCAAGCCCGAGGGGCCTGTTTGAGACCATATAAAGAACGCCGAAGTCTGCAAACCAAGGAGGAATCCTGCACAAATCCTTGAGGCTGCTCCATGTAAATCTCCTCACTAAGATCACCATGCAAGAAAGCACTCTTCACATCCATCTGAAAAATGGGCCATCCCTGAGAAGCTGCGAGGGATAAGACAAGGCGAATAGAGTTCATCTTGGCGACAGGGGCAAATGTCTCAGTGTAATCAATACCCTCAACCTGTGAAAAACCCTTCGCAACAAGACGTGCCTTGTACTTATCAATAGAACCATCAACAGCAAACTTAGTACGATACAACCACTTGCATCGCACTAACTTTCTTCCCTTAGGAAGCGAACAAAGATCCCAAGTATGATTCTTCATCAAAGAAGAATACTCCTCCTCCATAGCACTGTCCCACTCAGTATGTCCTGTCGCTGCCCCAAATGTCTGAGGATCACCACAAATAGCATGACTCAGAAGACTGGAACCTGCAATATGAGACCGGGTGCGACGAGAGGTGGAAGGGTCACCAGCCAGAGATCCTGCAGCATCAACTGTAACACGAGCCCATCTAGGCATCTGTGGAGGATCCTGTGGTGGAGGTAAATGGGGATCACCAAGATCTTCATCCTCATCATCCTGAAACACAACTGGAAGAGAGGAGGGAGTAGTGGTGAGTGAAGTAGACTCTGGAAGCGGAGTATCTACTGCAGGAAGGCGCTCATCAACTATGTAAGGAAATCTTCTCAAAATATGGAAAAACATATAGCTTATCAGAGATGAAAACCTAAACTATGTGTACTTAGCTTTCTTAATCTTTTCTAAGTTCTCAAATAACTGAATTTTCAAAATTTCACATAGGTCTACTTGTTTCTTCTCAATACACATAAGATAAGCTACATGAACCATTCCTGCAGCCATGTTATCTTCCCTTGAACTACCACATAATTTAGTTGTTAGGATCTTGCAAAGGTACCTAACATCATCTTGCTTAATCTTACTTATCGCAATTCCTCTACCATTATAACTAGATCCAGTGTTGTCTAAAACAATCTTTCTCATGTTCTTTTCATTCAATGGAATCTCTCCAACTTTTGATAATCTAGTAACATCATGAATTAGGTCGGTAGTTATATCAATAACTCTATCCTCCATCCAAAATTTCCCATTGTGGATTCTACTTAAAATGATCTTGGTACATTCCTCATCATTAAATTCATACTTCATGGAATATTTGATAATTTCATTGTTCTCTAGGTGCCCATAAGCTGGTTTAACTGACATGTCTTGATTATACAATTTTTTGTAATCATCACTAAAATTTGCATCTCCCAAAGTTTCAAACTTGCAACCTAAATATCCTTTAACATTCTCAATGTGCAATACTCCGTCTGGTACGGATGATAGTGCTAGACTGTTATCAATTTTAGCTAGTTCTACTGGTTCTTTCTTAATCTTAGGTCTATTCTTATCCTTAACATTATGAACCATAGAAATATCCATCTTATCAATTGACTAAAGATCAAAAAATACCTCAACTTTGCAAATCTAGGGTTTCGGTATGATCGTCATTGCAAACTACTTCCAAACTTCTTCAAATCATCCTCAACTCACTTTTTCTTCTTTCAAATCTCTTTTCAATCACTTTGTAATCATGATAACTTTGATTTTGACCTTATAACACTTCACATTAACTCGATCTAACATCGCATTCATTTATTTTGTTGCTAAAACTTCAAAAAGCTGATTCTGCAAACCTGCAACCATAAGACTTTCTGCGACCTTGCAAAACACAATATTTTCTTTTGTGCACTTAACCATAGCATTAGTACAACATAATAAACCTATATCTAACTGCACAAAACTTAACTCATTCAAATTCCTAATCTACACTAATCCTAAGTCCTAAACTACAGAAACTTAAATAATTTAAGTACTTAAAGAAGGGTCAGGTAAAGATTCATCCTTACCATTAGTTACATTAGCTTCCTAACTACTTTCAGTGCTGACTATACCTCCTTGATCTATGCCTTTATCAAATTTTACTTCATCTTAATTGCTACAACAACCTTTCTCTTTGTTTCCTGCATTTTCATTCCTTCTTGCATTGTTCCTAGGGTTAGGGTTATGATGATAACCTCCATTGTTCATTCTGCAAAATCTTGCTGAGTGTCCAAACTTGTTGCATATCTGACATATGATTCCATTGTTTCCAAATCTCTGTCCTTGCTGGTTAATCTGTGACCTACAATTTCTAGCAATATGTCCTACTTTGTTACATCTAAAACATACTACCACTTTTCTTTGATTCATTTCTTCAATAGATTTCTTATCTGCATTGTTAGTATTCCCAATCATTCTATCATAATTATTCAAAATTACTTTAGGTCTTCTACATTCGTTAGCTCTATGTCCAAAACTATGACAATTATAACAATGTCCATTAAGAGGTTTAAATTGCTTACCTGTGTAATCTCTCTTCATGTGTCCAATAGTATTACAAGCAAAACATCTACCTTTGAATTCTCTTTGCATACCTTTAGATGATTCTTCCTATTTTGATTATTCTTGCTTTGATTCTTCTTTCTCTCTAGGTGGTTCTTCTTTAGGTGGATCTTCCAATGTGTTCCCATCTAGCTTTATTTCCTCCACACTTTCAGATGTCTTCAGATTTGGCTTCTTACTTTCATGGATTGTTCTAAACATACTAAATCCAAATCCAATCCTATCAAAGAATGGTTCTTCAAAAGAAATTTGTTTTCTAGTCTTATCACTATTTGAATATAGCCTTTCAAGTTGTTGTTTAGATTGAGTTAATTCACCTTTCACAATTTTATTATACTTCTCAAGTTCCACATACTGCACTTTTACTTTTTTAGATTCGGATGTTTCCTTTTCAAGTCTTGATCTCAGATCTCCATTCTCAATTTTCAATTTTTCATTATCAGATCTCAAATTTCCATCTTTCATACTAAGCTTCAGATTTACTATCTTCAACTCATGCTTAAGGATCTCATTTTCTTTTTCTAATTCATCACAATCTTTAACAAGCATATCAGATTTCTTTTCAGATTTCAGATCTTCAATCTTATCTTTTAATTTGTCAATAGCATTCTTTGCATCTTCATATTTTCTTCTTGAGGAGTTTCTTTCATCAATAAGCATATTAATCTGTTCAAGAGCTTCTTCAAGATTCTTCTGAAGTTGATCCATATCCATAGAGATCTTACTCAAGCTGCTAAGCTTTCCTTGAATGTTCCTTCTCCAAGTAACTGTGCTCTGATACCAATTGTTAGAAATAGGAAATACTGAGAGGGGGGGGGTGAATCAGTATTTCACAAACTTTTTCTTTTGCCCACTTATGGATATAACAGATTACTTTAGTGCATACAAAGATTATCAAGTTGATTAACAAACATAGCAGTAAATAGAAAGAACTCATAACACATGATATGTTCTCGAGGAAACCCTGGCCAAGGGAAAACCTTGATGGGGATGGTACCCACAAAGATCACTAATCAAAAGTATCATGTTAGGGATATTGGACCTTGTTAGGAGTCAATTTACAATATATAGTAGATCTATCCTGGTTAAAGGACTTTAGGCCTTGTTAGAAGCCTTAACCCTGTTAGGAGTTAGATTACAAAACCTGATCACCAGCTGAGCTCACTGCCCAAATAGGTAATAACAAATGTTTTTGACTATAATATGGTACTGCTTACAACTTCACATCAATAGCCTTTGCTGCTATCACAATATACAACTATCGCAAGTTATCTTTTCTTTCTTTTTACACATCACATACATACTTTCATTACATTTCAAGTATGCCTAATATATGAGTTATTAGAGCTAATAAATTTACATGGTCAGCTTCCAAAATATTTATCCAAGAGTAAACATCTAGGATGTCATCCCTTCATAATTTTAAGTCATTATTTTGACAAGCAAAAATAATCCCTTAACTCTTTCGCTAATACTATCTCCAAAACTGTTCTGTCTGCAAAAACTGTCTTCGGTAAACTTCAAATAACTTTGTCCGTACTAATCCAAACTTTATGCGCACTGAGATGGGGTATCCTCATACTCTGTAGAAGCTTTAGTTAACTGTAGAAACAAAAATATTGCTCCAGTGGACGTCACCAACTAAATCTTCATCGGGTGCTCTGTCAGGATCACTGTATCCATACTTAGACAATTTCTTCCTTCAACTTGCCATACTTGCATTCGAGATTTTGCGCTCTCAATAGAGATCATATGTTGCCATAATGACAACATCTATGCATCCACATTAGCCAAATTTCCAACATACAAGGAACACCAGCATTGCAAATCTTTAAATGCATACCAAGTAAATAACAAAATCACCAGAAACAACTAACAATTAAACCAAAAGCAAGATATACTAAAGATCAGATGCAGGAAACAAAGAGAAAGGTTGTTGTAGCAATAAAGATGAAGTAAAATTTGATAAAGGCACAGATCAAGGAGGTATATTCAGCACTAAAAGTAGTCAGGAAGGTAATGTAACTAATGCTAAGGATGAATCTTTACCTGACCCTTCTTTAAGTACTTAAATTATGTAACTTTCTATTCATGTATATCTTAGTTATCTTGAGTTATAATTGTTTTACTTATAGTCTTTCAAGGAGAGTTTATAGAGATTAATCTTTATAACATTCAAATGCAGGGGAATGATGAGAGGTCAAATTATTGGTTAGCACTTTGTGTATGAGGTAAACAGAAGCTTGTACAACTGATGAAAGATAGTGATGGGTTCACATATCCATTGGTTTAGTTGTTTTTGTAGGAACATGGCTATGAACATACATGATTAGAAAGAATGGAATTCCTGCATTTGAAGACTAAGAGAAGCACAAAACTATTCTCATGTATTCACACCTTGTTATAGCAACAAATGTCAAGTTGTCAAAGCATCAAGAAAGACCAAAGACTAAAGAAATTTGGACTATTAGTATTTTTGATCATGAATCACTATTGGAGACCCTGAAGCAAAGGATGACCCTTCAGGAACACTTGACTAGGTAATAAGTTAACTTAGTGAAATGTTTTCTAAGTTCATTAAGCTTAATTTCAATACATTAATTTCACCTTTCTTAGATTGTATTTTGAGTCAATAAACTTGGTTTTGTATGTGGATTGTAACTTGTGCAGGAGCACCTATGAAGACACCTATGGTCACCATGGATCTAATTAGAGATAGAAGGACAAAAGGATTAGTAATGGTTAATTGAGATCTTTTGAAGCCTATAATGACAATTTGTAACAATCAATTTGATTTAAAAGTTAAATGTTGTAGAAGCCTTGATAAGGACTTATCACCAAAATCATGTATGGGTGGCCAATAGTGCCAACAAGGGATCTAAATATACATTTTCTCAAAAAAAGGAAATGAAAACACATAATTTTTTATTATTTACTTATGTTATTTGCATGGTTTGAATTCTTACATGTTTGATTGTTGTTTCTAATGCTTTAAGGATATTATTTTTTATCATTTCAAACAATCTTTGATGCTTCAAAATTTCATTTGAATTAGATGGATACATACATGATAGATGTAAATGATTCATTGTGCAATGAGGATTGGTTGAAAGTAGCACCATAGTGTATCTTTCAAACTGTTCATCCTGGCATCGAACCGTCTGCTCCATTGACCCGATTGGGCAGCGATCTTCTAATGCTTGTATCTTGAACCTCATGATAGGTATTAGAAAACCATTAGGGGCTATGGGATCATGATTCTAAGTTCTACAATAACCTCTCTCAATTTTGGGCAGTTTGACTTCGTTTGAATTCGGCAAGGCGATCTCAGTCGATGCCAAAACTTGTAGTGAGGGTCAGTTGAAAGTAGCTCTACAGTGTATCTTTAAAACCATCTATCCTAGCATCAAACCATCTACTCCATTAGCTTTGGTTGGCCAAGTAAATGCCAGTGAAAACTCCATTCTACCAACAGAGTCACTGGAATGCTCACAACCACACTCGACCTAAGTGACTCCAAGGTGCACTGAGCACAATTAGGTAGTGATATTCCAAGGCTCGTATCTCAGACCTTAGGAGAGGTATTAATAAACCATTAAGGGCTATAGGATCCTATTTCCAAGGTCTACAATAACCTCTCTCAATTTTGGGTGATTTGACTTCATTTGCATTTGGCAAGGTGATCTCAGTCGATGCCAAAACTTGCAATGAGGGTTAGTTGAAAGTAGCTTTGAAGTGTATCTTTCAAACCATCCATTCTGGCATCAAACCATCTACTCCATAAGCTCTAGTTTTTAGGGTAAATTCTGGTGACAACTCCGTTCTACCCATGGAGTCACTGGAACGCTCGCAACCATGCTCGACCCAAGTGACCCCAAGGTGCACTAAGCACGATTAGGAAGTGATCTTTCAAGGATCACATCTCAGACCTTGTGAGAGGTATTGAAAATCTATTAGGGGTTATGGGATCATGTTTATGAGGTCTACAATAACCTCTCTCAGTTTTGGGTGATTTGACTTCATTTACATTTGGCAAGGCGATATCAGTCAATGCCAAAACTTGCAGTTAGGGTCAGTTGAAAGTAGCTCTGAAGTGTATCTTTCAAACCATCCATCTTAGCATCAAACCATCTACTCCATCAGCTCTGGTTTTCCAGTTAAACACCAGTGACAACCCCATTCCTCCCATGGAGTCATTGGAATGCTTGCGACCACGCTTAACCAAGGTGACCCCAAGGTGCACTAAGCATGATTAGGCAATGATCTTTTGAGGCTTGTATTTCAGACTTCATGAGAGGTATCAAAAAACCATCAAGGGCTACAAGATTGTGTTTTCAAGGTCTACAATAACCTCTCTCAGTTTTGGGTGATTCGACGTCCTTTACATTTGGCAAGGTGATCTCAATCGATGCCAAAACTTGTAGTGACGGTCAGCTGAAAGTAGCTCTGTAGTGTATCTTTCAAACCATCCATCCTAGTATCAAACCGTCTACTCCATTGGCTTTGGTTGGCCAGGTAAGCACTAGTGACAACCCTGTTCCACCCATGAAGTCACTGGAATGCGCGCAACCATGCTTGACGCAAGTGACCCCAAGGTGCACTAAGCACGATTGGGCAGAGATCTTCTGAGGCTCGTATCTCAAACCTCATGAGAGGGATCGACAAACTATTAGGGGCTACTAGATTGTGATTTTGAGGTCTACAATAACCTCTCTCAATTTTGGGTGATTCGACTTCATTTGCATTTGGCAAGGTGATCTCATTCGATGCCAAAACTTGTAGTGAGGGTTAGTTGAAAGTACCTCTGTAGTGTATCTTTCAATCCATCCATCCTGGCATTAAACCATCTACTCCATCAGCTCTGGTTGGCCGGCTAAATGCTGGTGACAACTCTGTTCCCCCATGAATTCACTGGAATTCTCACAACCACGCTCGACCCAAGTGACCCCAAGGTGCACTAAGCAATATTAGGTAGTGATATTCCAAGGCTTGTATCTCAGACCTCATGAGATGTATCAACAAACTGTTAGGGGCTATGGGATTGTGTTTCCAAATTCTACAATAACCTCTCTCAATTTTGGGCGATTCGACTTCGTTTGCATTTGGCAAGGCGATCTTAGTCGATGCCAAAACTTGCAGTGAGGGTCAGTTGAAAGTAGCTCTGAAGTGTATCTTTCAAACCATCTACTCCATTGGCTTCGGCTGGCTGGGTAAACACTAGTGACAACCTCGTTCCACCCACAGAGTCAATGGAATGCTCGCGACCACGCTTGACCCAAGTGACCCCAAGGTGCACTAAGCATGATTAGGCAGCGATCTTCTGAGGCTTGTATTTTGGATCTCGTGAGAGGTATCAAAAAACCATTAGGGGCTATGGGATTGTGTTTCTAAGGTATATAATAAACTCTCTCAATTTTGGGCAATTCGACTTCGTTTGCATTTAGCAAGGCTATCTTAGTCGATGCCAAAACTTGCAGTGAGGGTCAGTTGAAAGTAGCTGTGCAGTGTATCTTTCAAACCGTCCATCCTAGCATCAAACCATCTACTCCATCAGCTTTGATTGGCCAAGTAAATGCCAATGACAACCTTGTTCCACCCACAGAGTCATTGGAATGCTCGCAACCACGCTTGACCCAAGTGACCCCAAGGTGCACTAAGCATGATTGGGCAGTGATCTTTCGAGGCTTGTATCTTAGACCTCATGAGAGGGATTGACAAACCATCAGGGGTTACGGGATCATGATTCTGAGGTATACAATAACCTCTCTCATTTTTGGGTGATTCAACTTCATTTGCATTTGGCAAGGCGATCTCAGTCGATGCCAAAACTTGTAGTGAGGGTTAGTTGAAAGTAGCTCTGCAGTGTATCTTTCAAACCATCTATCTTGGCATCAAACCATCTACTCCATTGGCTCTGATTGGCTGCGTAAATGCCAGTGACAACCCCATTCTGCCTAAGGAGTCACTGGAATGCTCACAACCATGCTCGACCCAAGTGACCCCAAGGTGTACTAAGCATGATTAGGCAGTGATCTTTTGAGGCTCATATCTCAGACCTCATGAGAGGTATCAACAAACCATTAGGAGCTATTTGATCATGTTTTTGAGGTCTACAATAACCTCTCTCAGTTTTGGGTGATTCGACTTCATTTGCATTTGGCAAGGTGATCTCAATCGATGCCAAAACTTGTAGTGAGGGTCAATTGAAAGTAGCTCTGAAGTGTATCTTTCAAACCATCCATCCTGGCATCGAACCATCTACTCCATCAGCTTTAGTTAGCTAGGTAAATGTCAGTGACAACCCTATTCCACCCATGGAGTCACTGGAATTCTCGTGACCATGCTTGACCCAAGTGACCCCAAGGTGCACTAAGCATGATTGGGAAGAGATCTTGTAATGCTCGTATCTCAGACCTCATGAGAGGTATCAAAAAACCATTAGGGGCTATGAGATCATGTTTCTAAGGTCTACAATAACCTCTCTTGGTTTTAGGCAATTCAACTTCGTTTGCATTTGGCAAGCCGATCTCAGTCGATGCCAAAACTTGTAGTGAGGGTTAGTTGAAAGTAGCTCTGTAGTGTATCTTTCAAATCATTTGTCCTAGCATTGAACCATCTACTCCATCAGCTATGGTTGGCCAGATTAACACCAATGATAACCCTGTTCCACCCATGGAGTCACTAGAATGCCCATGACCATGCTCGAACCAAGGTATGTGACTAAGGACAACAAATCCATTACATTTATTAATTTATTACACCTGCGTAAATTATTACATCTGGGTAATTTATTACATCTTTTATTAAAAATTCAAACAAATTGACATATAACTTCAACAAGATATAATTTAAATCATAATGATAATCATAGTCAAGATATAACTTCACCATTCAATTCGATAAACATGAATAATAAATATGTATACAAAAGATGATGCAAATATAACATAAAAATGAACATGTTCTATATATAGAAAGTATCAAATGTATCTCCATATACAAATATGGCACATGCCATTTCAAAATGTCTACAAAATCAATGTTTCAAGGTGTACAATGTGGCATATATGCCATCTCAAAATGTTCCAAGTGGCATCTCTAAATGACCACGAAACTAAAACTACATCCTATGTCGTAGGGGGATCATCAAAATGTAGCCTCTTTGAAGAAGTGTTTGGCTTTGATTGATCCTGCACCAAAAATGAGTTCAAACCCAAGTTAGATTGCTTAATTTATATGATTTGTACATATATATAATTCATAATTCAAACACTAATTTAATTAAAATTATAACTAAATAAAAACATATGTACCTGGCCTCTCGGTCACCTACCATGATCAAGTGTCCTAACATAAGTCTTTGGTAGCAAAGGGACAATGCCACCATAACCAACTACCAAATAGAGTAATAAATCTACAAAATAGGATGATAGCATAATAAAATTACAAATTGATTGAACTAAAATTAAAATTTACATCTGATGATCCCTCCTCTGGAATAGTGGGCTGGGTCAACAAAGATATGAAAGATTCTTGTGGGCCCTCCCTCACACTGGGAGTAACCTATGAGAGTAAAAAGATTGTCAATTATATATAAATTTACTTCATCATAACAACCTTGGTTACAAAATACAAATAACAATATGTAAAAGTCTACGTATAATTGGGCTAGATCACTCTGAATCAAGATGCCTATCAGCCTAGGCTCTCAAACCTGTGTCGGGACATCATCAAGAGCCACACTGTATACCATAAAGTACAAGTAAATATTTATTACTACACACAAGTGGCATGCATATGCATGAATAATTGATCTTAAACAATTAATTACCTTTCCTTTGTCAGTACATGAAGAAGGAACCCCCTCATGCCCCCCACTGACATCAGCTATAGCCTGCAAGAGTACAATAAGATGACAATATATTAGTAAATGTATGAATTTTATTGCTCTAATTGATAGAGATTTAAGCATGTACACCAAATGATATAAAAAAACTAATGGGTACATAATTTTTAATATACCGTATAGGTGTCAAGGCCAAATGAAATGGTTGAAAGTGTGGAGTCATCCACCTGTCTCAACTCCTCCTCTATCATCAACTAAACATAAATGGAAAAACTATATATACTTAAGTGCATGCAATCATTAAAACTAATCTAAATAAATAAATCATTTTAAAGTTAAATAAGTCACGTGAAAATTTTATTTATAATGTTTACTCTTACCATATCAAGAAGATTCCATGGCTCTGTGTACTCCTCCTGAGCATTCTCATGAGATGTAGATGCTCCATGAGGTGTTGCAGCCTCTGCAATTACGTCTCCTATATCCTCCTCATCAATAACATACTAATATGTATCAACATCATATTCTTGCATATAATGAAAATATGGGGCACACATACATGTGAACTGCGACCCGATGTCAATGTGCCAACATCATCCACACCAAGAGGCAACAATGACCTGGTTTGCATGATCAACTGATCACTCAGCAAATGAATGGCCCTAATACTCTATGAGGTAGCCTCTACAATGATATTGGGATGCTGCACTAGAGGAGGGGGTGCGACATTAGTGGGGGGGACAAAGGTAGAGGCCTTTCTGCACTGGGAAAATGGCCTAGTCTGAGGAGCTCCTCCTCCTATGCCCATGTTGGGCCTCATGCTCCAATAATTAACATTGTGACCAAGCACAAACTTAGCATACAATTATTTTATGAAATAGAAAGGGAGGTCAAAATTGCTATGGGGTGGTTTATCAAGAACCATCCACCAATGATCCCAAAAGTGTGTGCGCATTGCTTCATTTGTGCACCATTTCATTGATAATTTGGGCTTTTTGGGGTCAACTTTTAATCCAATCTTAGGATTAACAAAAAGGGAGGCTATATCTTCCTTAGTTATATTAAAGGCCACAACCCCATCATGCTCAAGTCCATCATCAAATTGGGCGTGCATATCATCATGCCAATGAAGAGCAGCATTATGTTGCTACATAAGGGTGTCAATATTTTCAACAATGGTATTTAGGGTGGAAAGAATAGGAGCTAATGTAGGTATATTCTTATACATATTTTTGAAGCCCCGTATAGTGTTCAAGTTCTCCTGTATCAAAGCCTCTAAAGATTGAGGGTTTTGAAGTGGTTCTAGATTGTTTTGGGGATTTTTATTTGGTGGGGGAGGGTTATTATCTTCATTGTTGTTAGCCATGCCTGATTAAATAATAAAAAAATATAAATGTCAAATTGATATCATATATTATTAAAAAAAATCAATACAAAACCCTATTTTAACAAAAAAAACTACATTTAACATGAAAATGAAAGAAATTAATCAAGATATAATAAGAATTTACTTGTCGGATCAACTCCAGAGTTGAATTTGTTGTTGGTGCAATCAGGTACCCAAAAGTATCGTGTATATGATATTTGGAGCCATTTTCCAAACCCAAAACATGAGGAGAAAAGAGGAAAATGGCTTGCAGGTTTTGATTTATGCCACACGTTTTGGGTACCCAATTTTTTCGGGTACCTAAAAATATCAGGTACCTAATAAGGCTTGTGCTTTGGTGTCAGGTTTTCCTAGGTGTACTGACACCTAGGCCTACTAAAAAGTCAACATATATTTTCATGCATTTTTGGACAAGTGAAAAGTGGATTTTTTTACATCACCACTTTTTGGCCCCTCATGATCTTGCACATACCCAAGTACAACTTGAAGTGAAAAGGAAGTGACAAGGATGACTTAGTAATGGCACTTGGAACTTATTACACTTCCCCTACCCCCTACAAAACATTTACAAGTGTCCTCACTTGGCAGATTCAGCATGGGATGGGGAACTGGCTTAATGCCTAAATTATATATTTATTGCAGTACTGTATATAATTATCGAGATCTATGTGCTAAAAGTGAGGAAAGATTGAAGAAGTTGTACCTGTGCTTTGATTACCATACATGAAAAGAAAAGGTGGTGAGAGTGGAGCAATTGTGGTAGATGCATGCATTAGCTGACATGGCATTTATTGAAAACATTGAAAATAGAAAAAGTGGATGGCATGGATTGTGAGTGGATGGAAGAGATAGAAATGAAATGGGCTGGAAAGAAGAAGAAAGAAAAGTGAATGGAGAAATGTAATTCATATTAAATGAAGTTTTATTATGGTCGGACTTGAAGGCATGTTATTTTGAAGCAGCAGGAAGAAGGTTTTCACCTTTTGCAATAGGAAATGTTACCTGTGGTGTTGTTGAAGTTTGCATGCTAAACTGCTGTAGAAATTCCTCCTTTGTTTGGGGTTTGTTATATAGGTGCAACCAGTCTCTATTGATGAGGAGTTTGAATTGTACTGGATCTAGTGTGGTCAACTATACTGCTTCATTGTCAAAGATGTATTCAATTTCATAAGGCCCCAGCCATCTGGTCTGTAACTTTCTTGGATTCTCCTTAAATTGGGAATCATACAAAAATGCCCAATCACCCACCTAAAAATGCCTACTCTTGATATGAGAATCATGCCACCTCTTCCATTGGTTTTGGATCAGCTTTGTGCGTTCCAATGTAGATTTGCGCATTTCATCTAAGGAATTAAGGTGGAGAAGGTGTTTTGTTTGTGTTGCACAAAGATTGATATTTAGTTCTAGAGCTATATGTAATATCTTGTGTTCAAATTCTATGGGTAACATTTTCACCTTCCCATATACTAATTCAAATGGGGTGAAGTTTGTGGTCATTTTCTAGGTTGTGTGGTAGGCCTAAACTACTTCAGTGAGTCGACTGCTCCAATCTCATCTGTGCAACTGAACTGTTTTGGTTAAGATGACCTCAATTTCTCTGTTAGTGACCTCCACCTATCCATTTTCATGTGGATGGCAAGGGTTGGACTTCCTATGCGTGATATTGTATTCTTTCATTATCTTATTGATCACATTTGAAGTGAACTGTACTCCCTGATCAGTTACAAGTTCTCGGGGCACTCCATAACAGGTGAAAATATCCTCATACAAGAATTTTGCTACCTTTTGATCTCTGGCATGCTGCATGGCTTTCACTTCCACCCATTTGGTCAAATAATCCATGCATACCAGGATGTAAGATTTTCCATTTGAAGTAGGATCTATTGGTCCTATGAAGTCCATACCCCATTTGTCAAATGGCGTGACCACCAATTGTGGATTGAGGGGCATCTCATTTGATTTGGTTGGGCGACCCATCCTCTGGCATTTATCACATTTCCTTGTATAGCTCATTGCATCCTTGTGTAGTGTTGGCCAGTAGTAACCCGTTGTTAAGATTTTCAAAGTTGTTCTCTTTGCTACAAAATGACCTCCACAAGGCTCATTATGACAATCATGGAGTATATCATATGTTTCATCTTCTCTCACACATCTTCTCATGATTTGGTTTGGACCAATATAAAATAAGTTGTTATCAATCCATGAGAATTGGAAACTTTTCTCTACAAGCATTCTTCTGTCCTTTGGATAGAAATGTGGGGGCATTTTACTAGCTCCTAGGTAATTGGCTATGTCAGCATACCATGGATTTTTTACTGCAATATGAAACAGGTGTTCATCAGGGAATGTATCTTCAACCAAAGAAGTGTCTTCATTAGCATTTTGAAGTTTGGACAAGTAGTCAGCTACTACGTTTGCCTTCCTTGGCTTGTCAATTATTGTTATATCAAATTCCTGCAATAGAAGAATCCATCTTGCTAACCCGTCTATGATAGCAGGTTTGTTCATTAGATATTTAATTACTGAGTGATCAATGTGAACAAAGATGGGATAACCTGCTACATAATTGCAGAATTTGTTCAATGCATAAACTACAGCCAGTAATTCTTTTCAGTTACTGTGTAGTTTAATTCTAGTCCATGGAGGCTCTTACTGATATAGTAAATTGCATTCTCAAGTTTACTAGGCTTTTTCCCTAACACAACACCTATTGCATAATCTAATGCATTTTTATGTATGTGAAATGGGATAAACCAATCAGGTCCTTTGAGGACTGGTGTAGTTTTTAGAAGTGACTTGAGTTGCAGGAAAGACTCGTCACAAGCTAATGTCCATATAAACTCGGCCTCTTTGGTAAATAGTGTGTATAGAGGACTAGCTATTTGATTAAAATTCTAAATAAAGTACCTATAGTAGCCAACATGTCCTAAGAAAGATCTTACATCCTTTTGCTTAGTAGGTGTGGGTAACGTGAGAATTACCTCAATCTTGGCTGGGTCTACTTGGATTCCTACTGCTGAAATAAAATGTCCAAGTACAATGCCTTCTAGCATCATCATAAAGCACTTCTTAGTGTTGAGTGACATATTGTGTTCCTTACATCTTATCAACACCTTTTCTATATTCTACAAAGCTTCTTCAAAGGTCACCCCAAATGCTGTAAAATCATCCATGTATATCTCCATGCAATCATGTGAAATGTCAGCAAAAATATGAATTACAGCTCTTTGGAATGTTACTAGAGCATTACACAACTCAAATGGTAGGACAAAATATGCTTAAGTCCCCCATGGGCATGTGAATGTAGTCTTTTCCTGGTCCTCTGGTGCAATACTAATCTGATTATATCCACTATATCCATCAAGAAAGGAAAAATACTTTTTACCAGCTAAAGTATCAAGTACTTGATCAATGAAAGGTAATGAGAAATGATCTTTCTTAGTGGCTTTGTTTAATTCCCTATAATCTACACAGATTCTCCATTTACCCCCTTTTTTGGGCACTATGACTAGAGGTGATACCCATTTACTATCAAATATAGGATATATAAAGCCATCATCTAGCAACTTTTGTAACTCTATTTTGACTATCTCTCTCAATGTTGGGTTAATTCTCCTCTGAGGCTGGCGGAGTGGTAGACTTCCTTCATTGATATATATCCTGTGAGTATAGAGTGTGGGGCTTAGTCCCTTCATATCCCCATAGTCCCATGCAAAGGCTTTTTCATCTTTTTGTAAGAGCTTAGTTAATTGCTCTAATTGTTGTGAAGGAAACTTATTATTTACATGGAGGTTGTGACCTTTGGAAAGCTCAGCAATAGTTGTAAGGTCAAGCATGGATACTTTAGGGATAGGACTTGTATGTACTTCACAGGTAGTCACTGATGGATAATATTGGGTTATGAAGGAAAAACATAGTCTTCAATATGGTCCTCATATGTAGTTAACTCCAACACAGAGCTCTCAGATATATTTTTTATCACAACACAGTCCTTATTAAGAATGCTCTGAATTAATGCATCTTCTTCTTGTGACTTTAGAAAGGATTGCCTATGTAACATCAAGAGCTGAACCACAAAGTTCAACTCTTCTTCCCCATCTTCTAAAGCTGGCCATATAGGGGTGCTTAAATCTAGTTGGGGTTGAGCTGGAGGATATAATGCTAGTTTCTTAGTTGCTTGCCCATCTAAAATTATCATGTTCCCTGATCTACAACTAATGTTTGCATCAATTGTTGCTAGCCATGGACGTCCTAGAATAACATGGTAACCAACAAGATTGACCTTTGGTGATAGAATCATGAAATCAATGGGGTATTCCCAGGAATCTAGGGCAACTATTATGTCTTCTATCATCCCATCAGGGGTGACAGTAGAACTATCTGCCAGTTGTAAGATTGTTGGAGTAGCTCATAATCCTTCTATGTCTAGTTTATTCACAGTATCCTTAGTCATTACATTAATGGCAGCACCTAAGTCTATGAGAGCATTTTTGATAGATTGACTATTAATGATGATATTAACAACTGGACTCCTTGGATCTAAATATTTTGGAATTACACATTTTCCCAACATGATATCAGCTAGTTGTCCTATAACATGAACTATTTTTGGGTCCATTTTCTTTCATCCAAGATTTTTGAAACAAGCTTCTTTGATTTCTTTTCCATAGATAGGAACATCTTTAATGGCTTGAAATAGAGGAATCTGGACATGCATGTTCTTTAGTTGGTCAAGGATATCAAATGGTTATTCCTCTTTTGGTATAGGTTTTTCTAGGCTGAGCCTCTAAGGAAAAGGAGGTTTGACTAATGTCTGAACATTATTTGAGTTGGATATATTAGCTGGGGCAATTATACTTGGAAAAGCATCCTGTGGAATTGGTACTGATGCTGCAAGAAGGTCTGGCAATTCAGTAATAAGAGGTGGTTTAGGTGAAGGAAAGGTAGTACTTGATCTTAGGTGTATATCAGCTATGTTGAGTGCATAGTGATGCAAAAGCATCCTAGGATTATTGGCAATCCTGTATCGACCAAAAATATGTTATCTTTGAAGGTAGCTTGTTAGTTTTGATCTTCATTTGGTGGAGTTCTTGCTTAGTTTAGGAGATTGGTTTCTTAGTTTCAGTGTTTACCAAGGTGCTTAGTCTCTAAAGAATGCTCGGTAACTGAAGGCATTGGTTCACTAGTGCTTGATGATAATGGTGTTCCTCAGTCATGCTTGGCATGGTTGGACGACTGGTGCTCAGTTATTCTCTATTGCTTGGTGTTCTTGCTTACTGAATGGATTGTTTTGTTGGATCGGCTTGGCCTACTGGTTCCATTGATTTGGTTCACGCTCCTCGAGTTATGGGTTGACTATTAGATGTGTGGAGACCTATATCTAGCATGTTGCATTCTTCTATGTGGATCTAATGACCATTGGGGGCCATCTTTGAGAGTTTGTTTATTTTGTAAGGCTATGTGAGAGATGACTGATGTTTTAGCATTTAATATTTGTTTGTAAGGGTTTATTGTTTCATCAGCCCACGTGTGGTTGGGAATCAATATTTATAGGATGCTTGGGTAGTTGTTTAGGAGGAGATAGTTGGGAAGAAGGTTAGTAGCCTATGAGCTTAGGAGCAGGAAGATTGCTTGGAAGTTTCAGTACAAGTTTAGATCTTTCCTGGGTGCCTACTAGTGTGTTGCCTATTGCAGACCTAGGCTAGTTGAATCTAGATGTTGGGGAAAGGATTTGGATCCTGTGAGATCTTGTAGACTGTTAGTTGCTTTGTATCTGGCCGTAACCGGGAAGGCCTTACAGCCTGACACATTGCATATAATTGGTGATTTGATGAGTAAAGAATTATGTTTTGTTTCAGATCTGTTATTGTTATTGTGTATTTTCACTGCATATTGGTTTGGCTGCAAGGTCAGTCAGTCCTTAATTGGATCCACCAACCTTGACTAGGTCAAGGGTATTAGAGTGAAGTTTTTTCCTATTTGAGAAAAGTCTGTTCCTGTTGGAGCCGAGTGTATCTTGTGTGTTCATGTTTGGATCTTGATTTGAAGATGCCTTCGAGGAGAAATTGTGAGATCTCTGAGGAAGAAGAAACTACTAGAGAATTCAGTCTTGATGACTTTAGCGCTTTGTAGAAACAAGTGCAACACCTACAAGAGGAATTGAGAAAGAAGAAGTCTACCTTGAAAGAGGATAGTGATGATGAATCTAAGGAAGATCATTTTGAAGAAGTTGTAGAAGAAGCTAGATATTGTGAGGAGAATCAAATTTTGAAAGCTATGTCTAAGATTGGGAAAAGACCTAAGATTGAAGTTTCTACATTTGTTGGAAGCCTTAGGCTAGAAGAATTGATTGATTGGATCAATGAGATTGATGAGTACTTTGAGTATGAAGAAATAGAAGATCCTGATAGGGTTAGATTTGCAAAGACTAAGTTGAAGGGTGATGCAAATATTTGGTGGAGATAAGTTCAATTGGAAAGAGGTAGAAGAGGAAAATAAAAGATCACTAAGTGGAACTGAATGGTTGACAAGTTGAAGAAGCAATTAATTTTGGTGGATTATGAATTAGACATGTTTAAGAAGATGAAAGATTTGAAGTAGACTAAAAAATCAGTATAGGAGTATATCGAGGAGTTTTACATAATCTTTATTAGGACTGGTCAATCTAAAGTTGATAAAGAGAAGATTACTAGGTATGTCTATGGTTTAAGACCTAGTATTCAGGAAGAGTTACTTACTATGTGGATGACAACAATCAGTGATGCTTATCAGATGGCCTTAAAAATTGAAGAGAAGTTGATTAAGAAGTTTGAAGGTAGACAAGGTAATAGGAACAAAGGTGGTAAAAATGGTGAGACAGTTGTTGAAAGTAATGTGACAGAGAATCCTAAGTCTGATGTGGGATCTAGCAGTGGTCAAGTTACTAAGAATGCTAGACAGAGAGGAAGGTGGAAGAATGATTTCACCGGCACTTGTTATAATTGTGGCAAAGTTGGACATAGAGCTTGGTAGTGTCTTAAGAAAAGAGTTGCACTGGCTACTGAAGAAGATATTATGAATTTTGCAGAAAAAGGTGAGACACTTATCACTAGAAGATTAGCTACATGTGTTCATGAATCAGTGCAAAGAAGGAATTTGTTCAAAACTAGATGTAAGTGCAAGGATAAGGTATGTAATGTCATAGTTGATGGTGGTAGTTCTGAGAACTTTGTTTCAAATGAAATGGTTAGTAAATTGAATTTGGAAAGAAGGAAACATCCAAATCCTTATCAGATTAGTTGGATAAAAGATGTGTCTAAGGTTAGGATTGAAGAATAATGTTTGGTTAAATTTTAGATTGGATCTTACCATGATGAGATATTGTGTGATATATTGCCTATGGATGCTTGTCATCTGTTTCTTGGTAGACCTTGGAAATTTGATAGAAATGTTTTATTTGATGGTCATACTAACACTTATGTGGTTAGGCATGAAGGAGCTCAACATAAGCTGATACCTTAAAGAAATAGGGGTTAAGGGATGTGGAGTTATCAGGTGTTGTCCTTATGATAAACCTCAAGAGCAGAGGGTTGATGAATCTATTCCTGTTAAGTCTAGTATGAAGGAGAAGGAGAATGATATCTCTGAAGAGTTTGTTGAGATTAAGAAACAGATGGTCTTGTTGGTAGAGATGGTATAGTAGATGGTGACATTTGTGACACAGAGAGATGTAGATGATATTGAGTTGATGGAGAAGTCTGGATAGGATGAACCTTATCAAGGCACTGATGTGATCGGTAGTGGTCTGAGTCAGTTGTTATTGGTTTCTGGTTGGAAGGATAAGAAAAGTGGAAAGTAGAAGGACTTTCTATAGGAGATAGTGGATGAAGTGAAGACTACTTGGGATGAAGGATAAGAAGATATGTGGGTGAAGAACAGATTCGACATACCTGTTCTGATTCCCTTGAGGCGTTCTTGATTTCCTTATGAGAAAATTTTTCTTACCTGGGGTGTCTAATGTGGGAACATCCTAGGATTCTGGCAATCCTATATCAACCAAAAATATGTTGTCTTTGAAGGTAGCTTGTTAGTTTTGATCTTCATTTGGTGGATTTCTTTCTTGGTTTGGAAGACTGGTTGCTTGATTTCAGCATTTACTGGGGGTGCTCGGTCTCTGAAGAATCCTCGGTAACTAAAGCATCAGTTCACTGGTGCTCGGTGATAATGGTATTCCTCGGTCATGCTTGGAATGGTTGGTTGAATGGTGCTTGGTTATGTCCTCTATTTCTCGGTGTTCTTGCTTACCGACTAGATTATTTTGTTGGATCGGCTTGACCGACTAGTTCCGTTGATTTGGGTCGCGCTCCTTGAGTTATGGGTTGATTGTTGGATGTGTGGGGACCTAGATCTAGCATGTTGCATTCTTTTATGTGGATCTGATGACCGTTGGGGGCTATCTTTGAGAGTTTTTTTATTTTGTAAGGCTATGTGAGAGTTGACTGATGTTTTAGCATTTAATACTTGGTTGTAAGGGTTTATTATTTCATTAGCCAACTTGTGGTTGGGAATCAATATTTCTAGGATTCTTGGGTAGTTGTTTAGGAGGAGATAGTTGGGAAGAAGGTTAGTAGCCTACAAGCTTAGGAGTAGGAAGATTGCTTGGAAGTTTGAGTACAAGTTTAGATCTTTCCTGGGTGCCTACTAATGTGCTACCTGTTGTAGACCTGGGCTAGCTAAATCTAGATGTTGGGGAAAGGATTTGGATCCTATGAGATCTTGTAGACTATTACTTGCTTTGTATTTGGCCATAATTGGGAAGGCCCTATAGCCTAGCACATTGCATGTAATTGGTGATTTGATGAATAAAGAATTATGTTTTGTTTAAGATCTGTTATTGTTATTGTGTATTTCTACTACATATTGGTTTGGCTGCAAGGTTGATC